>ONZH01003341.1:0-222385 GCA_900303285.1 Rhinella marina
TTTCAGTGAAAACGTGAAATACTAAACCAAAATCTGTCAGGAGATCTTCAGACAGTTCAAGTTTTTTTTAGCAAAATATAGCAATACAAATGTGCAACACTTGTTTTACAATACAGAGGGTAGTATTTTACATCTCTGAGTGAAAACATGTAAAATACTAATCCGAAATCTGTGTCAGGGCATCTCCTGACAGTTCAAGTTTTTTTTTTGTGAAAAATAGCAATTCAAGTGTACAACATATTTTAGAATTTTACAATGCAGAGGGTAGTGTTTTAAATCTCTGAGTGAAAACACGTGAAATACTGGTCTGATATTTGTGTCAGGGCATCTCCAGACAGTTGAAGGTTTTTTTTGTTTTATGAAAATAGCAATACAAGTGTGTAATATGTGTTTTGCAAACCAGAGGGTAGCGTTTTAAATCTCTGAGCAAAAATATGTTAAATCGTGTGTTTTACAATACAGAGGGTATTGAAATATTATTCCAAAATCTATATCAGGGTATCTCCTGAGAGTTTTTTTTTGTGAAAAATAGCAATACAAGTGTGCAATGTTTATTTTACAATACAGAATGTAGCATTTTAAATCTGAGTGAAAACACCTTAAATACTAGTCCAAAATCTGTGTCACGGCATCTCCAGACAGTTCAAGTGTTTTTTTTTTGTTTTTACAAAGGGTAGCACGTAAAATCTCTGAGTGAAAACAACTGAAATACTAGTCCATATTCTGTGTCAGGGCGTATTCAGCCAATTCAACATGTGTTTTACAATACAGAGGGTAGCATTTTAAATCTCTGCGCGAAAACACGTGAAATAATAGTCCAAAATCTGTCAGGACATCTCCAGACAGCTGAATGATTTTTTTGTTTGGCGAAAATAGCAATATAAGTGTGTAACATGTGTTTTACAATCCAGAGGGTAGCATTATAAATGTGAAAATATATGAACTACAAGTCCAAAATCTGTGTCAGGATATGTTCAGACAGCTCAGTTTTTTTTTTTTTATGACATATAGCAACACAACTGTAATATAGTAACATAGTTTATGAGGCTGGAAAAAGACATCCATCCATCCAGTTCAGCCTGTTAACTTGCAAGTTGATTCAGAGGAAGGCAAAAAAAAAAAAAAAAACTCAAATCAGGCAATCAGAATAACTCCCTAGATCAACGACCTTTCTCCAGAAATCTAGTAACTACAACCTGTTTACAATACAGAGGGTAGCACGTTAAATCTCTGAGTGAAAACACATGAAATACTAGTCAAAAATCTGTGTCAGGGCATCTTCAGACAGTACAAGGTTTATTTTTGCAAAAATAGCTAAACAAGAGTGCAGTGTGTGTTTTACAATCCAAAGGGTAGCATTTTAAATCTGAGTGAAAACACGTGAAATATTAGTTTGAAATCTCTGTCAGGATATCTCCAGACAGCTCAAGGGTTTTATTTTTGTTTTTACTTGAAAAATAGCAATACAATTGTGCAGTGCTTGTTCTACAAAACAGAAGGTAGAGTTTTAATTCTCTGAGTGAAAACATGTGAAATACTAGTTGAATGTGTATCAGGGCTTCTCCATATAGTTTAAGGTTGTTGTTTTTTTTTTTTTTGCGAAAATCAGCAATACAATTGCATAACATGTTTACAATTTTATTATCCAGAGGGTAGCATTTTAAATCTCTGAGTGAAAACACATAAAATACTAGTCCAAAATCTGTGTCAGGGCATCTCCAGACAGTTCAAGTTTGTCCCTCCCAAAAAAATAACAATACAAATGTGCAACATGTGTTTAACAAACCAGAGTGAAAACATATGATATACTAGTCCAAAACCTGTGTCAGGATATCTCCAGACAGTTTGAGGTTTTGTTTTTTTTTGTTTTGTTTTTGTGTGTGGAGTGTGCAATGTGTGTTTTACAATCCAGATGGTAGAATTTAAATCTCTGTCTGAAGACATGTGAAATACTAGTCCAAAATCTATGTCGGGGCTTCTCCAGACAGCAAAGAAAAAAGGGGGTCAGTCAGCACATCCCAGTGTGCAGGTGCACGCTGCCGTGGCTAGGTACACAAAGGAAAAAAAATACAATGCAACAGCACCCTGCAAACCAAATAAAGTACAAAAATGCCATAGTAATAGAAAATATTCTGGTGCTAATGCTACGCTAGTAAATTTGAGATTCTTGGCCCGTCTGCCAAACGTCAAGGCGATCTCAGTAAGACGGAACCTACCACTAAATGCTACTTGTTACGTATGTGCCACAGCAGCCACTATAAAATTGAGGGAGTCCAGGTTCCACATGCATGCTGGGTCCACTCTGCTTTTTATCATATTTAGTGCCAGAATGGCCTCCATTAAATCCAGTGAATGCAGGTACGAACATGCATGCCGAGCCCACTCTATACCTCACCTGGTGCCAGATGGCTACCACTGAATACAATGAGAGTCCACTCTATACCTCTCCTGGTGCCAAAAGGCTTCCAGTGAGCCTTGACGGGCCCAAATAATTTGTTCAAGTGTTTTTTTTTTTTTTGTGGAAAATAGCAATATAAGTGTACAGGTGTTTTACAATACACAGGTTAGTGTTTTAGATCTCTGAGTGAAAACAAGGGTTGACAACTTGTGTTTTACACTAGAGAAAGCTTTTTTCAGAATCTACATATTTGAACGCATATAAGACATTAGGCCCAAATCTGTTAGTGGCGCCAATACTGCATTATTTCCAAAGTAAATTGTCAGTATCAGTGTTCTCAGCCTGTTTGTGGAAAGGGAAGAACATTTTATTATGCCCCTCTGTCTTTAAGCTCCAGAAAACAGACATGCAAACTGTTCCATACTTTGTGTACTATGTACCTGAAAAATAGCTGAAATATGGAAAGGTTACAAAAAAACGACCCAGGACCAAGCTTTCTACTCCCAGAGCCAGAATATGGGTAGTAGCAGCACCAGCTATCCAGCCAAAACTAGTAGTAGGTTGCAGTTCTCCCTGGCTTCAGAAAGGCGTAACATTATCATTGAGGATGGGATTGTGTATTTGATGGCTCATTCCTCCTCTCAGTTACAGCAGGATGATATAGAGGTGACTTAGGGTTCTGACACAGTGCCTTGGAGCCAGGGATCACAGGATTTCTCCTGGTCCTCCTCCTTGCAGCCCCAGAGAAGCCTTTCAGTGGACTCCTTTTTGCCTTCACTGCCCTTTTCTTATCTTCCTGTTGACGACTTGCATGAGAGCAGTCAGCATGTAGAGGCGGTTCAGGAGGAGTCAGGGGACCCTGTGCATAGCTGTGTTGGTGATGGTAATAGTGGCACCCCTAGCCACAGTATTGGCGGTGTGAGCAGCGACATTGGCAGTCAGGCAAAATACAGAGCAAGGAATCGGGAGGGAGGGCAAGAACCCACTATGATATTTCACAGTCTAATAAAATTGGCAGGGAGGGCGAGGACTCGGATTGCTGATTGTGTTTTAATAGGAGCTGGGAGCCGGATTGGGGTGTGGAGGAGGTCACATTAGAGAAGGAGTGTGGTGGCAGGGACATCAATAAAGAGCAGAGGTAACGTACCTCCCAAAGAACTGCCATGGCGGCATCTGCTTTGGAAACTGGTGATGCTGCTGACACTGTTGGTGCATTAGGCCCTAAATATGCCAGAGCTAAGCCAAGCTCAACTGCCTCTAGCTCTGCACCAGTATTTCCTGCCTGGCGTTTTTTCTCCATGCAGCCAGAAGACAGAAACATTGACCTGTGCAAGCTCTGCAAGAGTAAATTAAGTCATGGGCAGTCAAACACAAACATAGGCACCAGCTATATTCAACTACATGAAGCAGCATTACCCCATCCCGTGGTCAAACAGAGGTGGCAGCCAGCTACCACAACAAGATTTTCATCCTTCTCCTGGTCTCCCTTGCTGTAGCCAGGCCGCATCCATGGGCAGTACGTTCCCCGAGTTTGGTACCAAGGTTTTTTACCAAGGTTATTACTTTGCGAAGCCAATACATTCTAATACTGTACTGAGCAGGAACTCCATACAGTATTACAACAGTTTTTTGCGAATCAACTTCATACGTACCATCCGAAGTCGATTTGCTCATCCCTAAATATCATTGAGGATGAAATTGTGCATTGGATGGCTCATTCCTCCTCTTAGTTACAGCAGGATGACATAGAGGTGACTTATGGGTCTGACACTGTGCCTTGGAGCCAGGGATCATAGCATTCCTCCTGATCCTCCTCCTTGCAGCCACAGATAAGCCTTTCAGTGGAGTCCTTTCTGTCTTCAGAAAAATAAAATGGGGTAATGATTTCCTCCCTCCGAAAGGGAGGCCAAATTACCTGCTCAGCCTCCAGTGTCATCTCAGAGAGGGTTTTCAGCATTGCAGGGGGCGTGGTGAGACCCAAACGGACCTAGTTGTCCACTGCCCATGTCCAAAACATCACTTTTGTCAAAATGAACCAAGTCTCGATTCAGGAGGATTTTCACACTCTTCCTGCTGAGGCTGATGAATAGATGTGGCCTTGCTGACGGTGCACCATCTTGCCACTGTTGCAGTCTGCCTGCTATTGTGTTGCCTGTCTACCATCATGTTCTGTACGGCTGCTGCTTGCCAACATTTACCATATGGCTACTGCTGCCGCCACCTCAACTACTCCTTGCTACCAATTCCCTACTACTATGCATCCACCACTACTATTGAGTATGCAGCTGCTCCTGTCCTGACCTCCCAGCACTGACGGGGTCGCGTAGCATTATATTGATTTATGATGGTATGCAACTAGAGATGAGCGAACGTGCTCGTAACGAGCACTGTACCGCTCGGCTCCCCTGCGCTCGCATTGGCGCAGGCAGCCGCTTCCGTCCTCCTCACCCGACGGAAGCGGCTGCCTGCACCCATGCGAGCGCAGGGGAGCCGAGCGGTACAGTGCTCATTATGAGCACGTTCGCTCATCTCTATATGTAACCCTTACAGTTCTGGAATGTATTGTATAACACAGCATTATGTCAGCTTTAGAAAATACATTCCAGACCCCTAAGGGTTACATAGCATCATAAATCAATACAATGCTATGCGACCTAGTCAGTGCTGGCAGGTCAGGACGGGAGCTGCCATATACTCACGTTGGGAGTCTGATGCGTGGAACTTGCTTATCAGAAAGGGACCAGAGGGGGAGAAAAAGCAAAAATTACCGACAAATTCTATGTCCTAGGAGACTATAGGGTGTTATATACTAATTTCCTGGGCAACTGGAGCTACTTTGGTTCGGGCTGAATCAATTCGGGTCCAAACCGAACTTTTTAAAACATTTGGCAAATTGGAACTGAATCAAATCTCTAAAGGTTCACTTATCTCTAGTATAAAACATTGCTTTATATTTGCCATTCGTTTCAAGTCCACTTCTGGCTTTGCCTGAGAAACCTGCCTCAAAACCTCCTCCAAAATAATGAGTCCTTAGGCTGGATTTCCAAATTCAGGTTTGTTTTTTTTTTAGTTTTTGAAGCCAAAGTCAGGAGTGGATTAAAAAAAAGAGAATCCCAGTTAATATATGCTCCATTCATGATCTGTTTTTGAAACCAAAGCCATGAACTTCATAAAAATAACCTGAAACTGTAAACTTAGCCTTTAGCTTTCTAGAGTTTCAGAACATTGGCCCAGATTTACTAATCCTAAAAATGGCGTAAGCTTTGACAGGTTGTCTAGACCTGCACCAGATTTATCACAGGGGCTCGGGATGGATGATAAATCTGGTGCAGAAATAGACACTTTTATGTGACTCTATACCAACTATTATTGGGTTGAATTTTAGTGGGTGGGCACTTTATTTCAGCAATATACCCATAAATTCGAATGCTGATTAGGAGTGACGCTAATAACTATTACATCTTCACCTTCTGTGCCAGCTTACTGTCATGTTCACAGCGTGCTCCCTTTCACAAAAGTGCTCCAGCTGAAGAGCCACTTGTTTAAATGCGCCATCCTGCCTCCTCCATTAAAAAACAGTGCACTTGACTTCTGACATCCAGGACTTGTGGATGCGCCGATAGCAGGTGTAATGTGTTTCAATGGAGGAGGCATAATGATGGGTTTGGCTACATGCCAAAAAAAACAAAACTTAAAACAGACTCCATAAATGTAAAAAAATATTTTTAATCCAAGCCATAAGTCTGCATCTGATAGAATGTTATTGTCACAATGAAGGTCCAGCCCAAAGTTATTGCAGGAGTCACCTAGTGCAAAGAAAAGCTCTTTTGTATTTTTGTGGAAGGGATACATTTCCTAAGGAAATCATGTGCCATTATGAAGTCAGTGAACTCTTCCAGAAGTAGTTCCCTGAATCATCTGCTGACTCTCATTTGTACAGGCTCAGGTCAGGGCTGTAATACAGACACATATAAGCATCACAAAGTAGACGTCGGGCATATGTTGGCATAGTCTTTGGGTCTTCTTGCTGTAGTTCTTCAGCTGTCATTTCCAAGTATTCAGTCACTTCTGGGCAAGGCGTTACACGAGGGATGTTGAAGCCATTCTGTCCTCCTAAAATGAGAAAAAAAACAACACCCAAGCGAATAAATGTGATAAAATGGAGTGTCAGAAATCGAGATTTACTGATGAAGGGTATAGGAATTTTCTGATGGGATATGGGTAGTTTTGCAGGAAGCCTGCATAAGTATAATGAGAACTCACAGAGTGGATCATACCACAAAGCAGGAACTCACCTTCCCGATCAGCCATGCTATCGAAGAAAACCCATAGAGGACGATTGTCAGAGTTCACTCTAATAAAAGCCACGTAATGACTTGTTTCTATACATAACACAGCATAGAGCTGTAAACTCTGTCTCTGTAGCACAGCTTGTCCATTCAGATTTTCAGGGACACTGAGGTTTCTTGGTTGGTGGCCACATCTTTGCCTGTGAAGGTGAACCTATCCATAAGGAAAAGTTAATTATGACTAAAGAGATCAATGTTTTCCAGAGCACTACAATGGATTATTTCAGTCTGATTAACCACACAGAAACGTAGTACCTGCTTGTTGCAGATGGCACAATACTGTTTTATTTGTCCTGGTGTTATCCCGAGATCCTCGTAGCAATCAAGGCATTCCACAACTGCTAGAGACTGACAGACTGAACACTGGCGTGGGGCTGCAGGTATGAAAGAGAACAGGATATAGTACAGTATCTTAGAATATATACATATAATACATGTAGGGCTGGGCGATTAATCGAATTAATTCGATTAATTCGCCAATTACAAGCCTCACGATTTTATTTTTTAGGAAAATCGTGAATTCGATTTTCCTAAAATGGCGCCCGACATATAAAATAAAAAAAATCTCTCACATGTCCTGCGCCGCAACTCCACTCCGGTGTCCGGCGCTCCTCTTCTTTTCCGGGGCTGCGCTGCACTGTCCTGACCGCGTACAGCGTCAGGACGTAGTGCGCGCACTCTGACCTGACGCTGCACGCAGTCAGCTGACAGTGCAGCGCCGGGAGAAGAAGAGGGGCGCCGGACCTGGAGCGGAGCCGCGGCGAAGGACAGGTAAGTGATTTTTTTTTTATTATTATGATGATGGTGGCTGCTCTGAGGTCGGGAGGGGGCACTTTGGGCTGCTCTGAGGTCGGGAGGGGGCACTTTGGGCTGCTCTGAGGTCGGGAGGGGGCACTTTGGGCTGCTCTGAGGTCGGGAGGGGGCACTTTGGGCTGCTCTGAGGTCGGGAGGGGGCACTTTGGGCTGCTCTGAGGTCGGGAGGGGGCACTTTGGGCTGCTCTGAGGTCGGGAGGGGGCACTTTGGGCTGCTCTGAGGTCGGGAGGGGGCACTTTGGGCTGCTCTGAGGTCGGGAGGGGGCACTTTGGGCTGCTCTGAGGTCGGGAGGGGGCACTTTGGGCTGCTCTGAGGTCGGGAGGGGGCACTTTGGGCTGCTCTGAGGTCGGGAGGGGGCACTTTGGGCTGCTCTGAGGTCGGGAGGGGGCACTTTGGGCTGCTCTGAGGTCGGGAGGGGGCACTTTGGGCTGCTCTGAGGCCTGAGGTCTGGAGGGGGCACTTTGGGCTGCTCTGAGGTCTGAAGGGGGCACTTTGGGCTGCTCTGAGGTCTGAAGGGGGCACTTTGGGCTGCTCTGAGGTCTGAAGGGGGCACTTTGGGCTGCTCTGAGGTCTGAAGGGGGCACTTTGGGCTGCTCTGAGGTCTGATGGGGCACAGTGGGCTAATCTGAGGTCTGATGGGGGCACAGTGGGCTAATCTGAGGTCTGATGGGGGCACAGTGGGCTGATGTGGGGTCTGATGGGGCACAATGGGCTGATGTGGGGTCTGATGGGGCATAATGGGCTGATCTGAGGTCTGATGGGGGCACAATGGGCTGATGTGGGGTCTGATGGGGCACAATGGGCTGATGTGGGGTCTAATGGGGCATAATGGGCTGATCTGAGGTCTGATGGGGGCACAATGGGCTGATGTGGGGTCTGATGGGGCACAATGGGCTGATGTGGGGTCTGATGGGGCATAATGGGCTGATCTGAGGTCTGATGGGGGCACAGTGGGCTGATCTGAGGTCTGATGGGGGCACAGTGGGCTGATCTGAGGTCTGATGGGGGCACGGTGGGCTGATCTGAGGTCTGATTAGGGCACAGTGGGCTGATCTGAGGTCTGATTAGGGCACAGTGGGCTGATCTGAGGTCTGATTAGGGCACAGTGGGCTGATCTGAGGTCTGATTAGGGCACAGTGGGCTGATCTGAGGTCTGATTAGGGCACAGTGGGCTGATCTGAGGTCTGATTAGGGCACAGTGGGCTGATCTGAGGTCTGATTAGGGCACAGTGGGCTGATCTGAGGTCTGATGGGGGCACGGTGGGCTGATCTGAGGTCTGATGGGGGCACGGTGGGCTGATCTGAGGTCTGATGGGGGCACAGTTGGCTGATCTGAGGTCTGATGGGGGCACAGTGGGCTGATCTGAGGTCTGATTAGGGCACAGTGGGCTGATCTGAGGTCTGATGGGGGCACAGTGGTCTGATGTGAGGTCTGGTGGGGCCACAGTAGGCTTTATTTATTTTTTTTATATTTTTACTAACATAAGAAAATTGAGATTTAAATCGTGAATCGTCCAAAATTTTTTTAAAAAAGGAGATTTTTTTTTTTGGCCATATCGCCCAGCTCTAAATACATGTATCACCATCTCCTTCCCATCAGCCGTCTTTCATACACTATTTTCTGACTGTAATGTTATCCAGCCATAGCAGTTCACCAGAACGTTCCAAGTCAATGGTACTTTTTGTTCATTGCAAAAAGAGGTCTGAAGGGGGCACTTTGGGCTGCTCTGAGGTCTGAAGGGGGCACTTTGGGCTGCTCTGAGGTCTGAAGGGGGCACTTTGGGCTGCTCTGAGGTCTGAAGGGGGCACTTTGGGCTGCTCTGAGGTCTGAAGGGGCACTTTGGGCTGCTCTGAGGTCTGAAGGGGGCACTTTGGGCTGCTCTGAGGTCTGAAGGGGGCACTTTGGGCTGCTCTGAGGTCTGAAGGGGGCACTTTGGCTGCCTTGGGCCTCTGAGGTCTGAAGGGGCACTTTGGGCTGCTCTGAGGTCTGAAGGGGGCACTTTGAGCTGCTCTGAGGTCTGATGGGGCACAGTGGGCTAATCTGAGGTCTGATTAGGGCACAGTGGGCTGATCTGAGGTCTGATGGGGGCACAGTGGGCTGATGTGAGGTCTGATGGGGGCACAGTGGGCTGATGTGAGGTCTGGTGGGGCCAGGGGCGTTGCTAGGCTAAAACATTCGGGGCCTGGGCCCCTGATGTTTTCTCCCTGGCCCCGAATGTCCTGCCTGTTAGACAAATACAATTGTATTGCCGTCCTCAGGACTGCAAGATAGGAAGGACCTGTGGTGGCATCACAGGTCATGTGATCAGTGCCGTCCAATCCTGCACTGGTCACATGACTGTGACATCATCACAGGTCCTTTCCCCTGTCTTCTAAACTGAAGAGGAGAATTGTGGGGAAGAAGCTGCAGTGAGCACTGCTCGTTCAGAAGAGGTAAGTGAAGGGAGAAGCAGAGGGATGCTGGGAGTTGTGGTTATTTAACTGGGACTGTATGTTAGGACAGAAGGGAGGGATGTTATCATGGGACTGTGTGTTGGAGGTGACTTGGGCAGGGTTCTGTTAGGGTACTTTCACACCTGCGGCATGGGACTCCGGCAGGCTGTTAGGATCCGTGCTGCCGCTGGTGCATGTGTGGGGCCGGAACTACGGTCCTGCCTTATTCACTGTAATGGGGGCGGGCCATGGATACAGCTGCAGCACGGCAACTCCTGCCGCAAGGCGGCTGGAACAAAAGTACAATATGCTGTACTTTTGTTCCGGCCGCCTTGCCTCTCGGCAGGGTTTGCAATGCTGTGGCTGGATCCGTGGCCTGCCCCCATTACAGTGAATGGGGCCGGAGCGTAGTTCCGGTCCCACACGTGCACCTGCTGCAGCATGGATCCGGCGGGCTGTTCACCCACCGGAACAGCCTGCTGTAGTCCCCTGCCGCAGGTGTGAAACTAGCCTTAGGCTACTTTCACACTTGCACTGTAAGGGTCCGTTTGTGAGATCCGTCACAGGCTCTCATAAATGGTCCAAAACTGATCAGTTTTGTCCTAATGCATTCTGAATGGAAAAGGATCCGATCAGAATGCATCAGTTTTGCTTCAGTTCAGTCTCCATTCCGTTTTGGAGGCAGACACTAAAACGCTGCTTGCTGCGTTTTGTTGTCCACATGAAGAAACTGATCCAAACTGGCTATTTAAAAGATAATACAACCGGATCCGTTCAGAACAGATGCAGACGGTTGTATTATCATGATGGAAGCGTTTTTGCTGATCCAAGACGGATCCAGCAAAAATGCTGGTGTGAAAGTAGCCTTATTTACATTGGACTGTGGCGTGGAGTGATGTTATTTACATGGGACTGCATGTTGGATGTGGCTGAGGGCAGGTTTATATTATTTACATGGGACTGTGGGGTGGAGTGATGTTATTTACACAGGACTGCATGTTGGAGGTGGATGTGGGAAGGAAGTGATGTTATTTACATGGGACTGTATGTTGAAGGCGGCTGTCAGAGGGAGTGATATTTACATAGGAGTAAATATGCATGTTGATGACGGCTATGGGAATGATGTTATTTACATGGGACTGTATTTGGAGGGGGCTATAGATAGAGAAGGATGTTATTTACATGGGACTGTATATTGGAGGGGGCTGGAGAGATGGTGTGATGTTATTTACACAGGAGGGAAATAGCTTTATTTGCATGGGACTGTATGGCGGAAGGGCTGAGGAATTATAATTTCTGAGGACACTAAAGGGAGGAATATAACTACAGTGGGCACTTCAGGGCGAGCATTATAACAGTGGGGGAGTGATATAAATACTGGGGGCACTGTAGGGGTATTATAAATCCAGGAGACATTAGGCGTTCTTATTACTACTGGGGGCTCGATAGGAGTGTCTTATAGATCTGCCTTATTTTTAGTAAGAGCACTATGGGGGCCTTATTACTACTGAGGGGTCTGTAGAGAGCTTTATTACCAATGGGGGAACAATAGGGGGCCTTATTACTACTGGAGGCTCTGTGAGGGCATTATTAATACTGGCGGACTCTTCTGTTAATGGGGACAATTTTGGGGAGCATTATCAGTGCTGGGGTCACTGTAGGGTGCAGTGTTACTAATGATGGAATTACTACTGGTAGGACTATTACTATGGGGGGCACTATTATTTCTTCTGGATAGTATTTGGGGGTATTGGGGGGTGCAGCGAGCAGCAGGGACTCCAGGTTGGGGGATGATGATAGAAATGTGGGGAAGCTAAGATGTCCGTGTGTCACACTCTTCAGAGACGAGGAGTGGCTGAGAGAAGTTGTCTGGACTAAGTGGAGAAGATGATGACAGAGAAGATCTACATCAGAGGAGACATCACCTGGGAGGCCCTGGATGTGAGGTATGTGCTGCTGTATAGCAGGGGTGGGGCGAGGGTCGACATATTCATTGGGGCTTGGGCCCCGGATCTTTTGAGACCCTAGCAACGCCCCTGGGTGGGGCCACAGTAGGCTTTATTTATTTTTTTTATATTTTTACTAACATAAGAAAATTGAGATTTAAATCGTGAATCGTCCAAAATTTTTTTAAAAAAGGAGATTTTTTTTTTTGGCCATATCGCCCAGCTCTAAATACATGTATCACCATCTCCTTCCCATCAGCCGTCTTTCATACACTATTTTCTGACTGTAATGTTATCCAGCCATAGCAGTTCACCAGAACGTTCCAAGTCAATGGTACTTTTTGTTCATTGCAAACAGAATCAGTCAAGGAGGAAACACAAACGTTTTTTCCTTTCCTGTGTCCTTTCCGTCTTTTTGCGGCCAGTATGCGGAACCATTCACTTCAATGGGGATGCAAAACACGGAAATAACTCCATGTGCATTCCATGACTGTGTGTCCACATGGCCGTTCTGCAAAACTGGTGAATTTGTCAACTAAGAAGTTCCCTCCTGTTGTGTTTCCTAGAGTTTCAGCTCACCTCGGTCCCTGCCTAATATGGTGTTACTCGTGCTATAAGGCTTCATTCACACGACCGTATTTTGTTTCCGTGTCTGTTCCGTTTTTTTTGCGGACCGTATGTGGAACCATTCATTTCAATGGGTCCGCAAAAAAAACGGAAGGTACTCCGTGTGTATTCCGTTTCCGTTTGTCCGTATTTCCGTTCCGCAAAAAAGATAGAACATATCCTATTCTTGTCCGTTTTGCTGACAAGGATAGGCATTGTTACAATCGATCCGCAAAAAAAATGGAAACACGGATGCCATACGGAACATCATCCGTTTTTTTTGCGGATCCGCAATTTGCGGACCGCAAAACACATACGGTCGTGTGAATGAAACCTAAGGATGATTTTTCACTGTGACCTAAAATATAAATTGTAGCAGAAAAGCTGGATGGAAAATGATCTAAAAATCATCGCGTCTATGTTCTTTAGGTTAAATTCCCATCACATATATATAGATTTGTCAAAAAACTGAATGCCGATAAATGTAATAGAAAAAAAAATAGTAATATTATAACTACTCCTACATAAGAAATGTGACTATAGGGAATTCCCATATTGGGTTCTGCAAAGGAAATCATTCTCCCTGGGTAAGTGTCAGCATGTGGTAGTAAGGCAGTCTAACCAGCAGAGGGAGATATTTTCAAAGCAGTATCTGGGCTAGATCATTACAATGCTGCTCTGTAGTTGCAGGCTTCACTTTTAACCCTTTCATGACCAGGCCTAAAAAAGGCCTAAATGTCCAGGCAATTTTTGGTGATTTTATGCACGTGGTGGTTTATTCACCCTAACTTTTTTATTTGTTTGACTACCAATATAATTTTTGCAATGTTTTTTTTACTCGACACTTAGAACTTTTTATTAGCATGTTTTTTTTAGTGATTCTTTTTCCTTTTTTAGGTTTAATTTGGGGGAAAAAACGCTAATTTTTATTAAAAAGTATTTTTTTTAAATTATAGCTTTTCATTTCTTAAATATTAAAACTGACACAAAAATTAATTATTGCAATGGGTTCCCTATTTTGTAACAATCTGGTGACGGTTTCCTTTAGCACCTTAATTTATTTTTGGCACATAATATGTCCTCCTGGAGGTAATTAAAAGACCTCTGGCAGACACTGAATTTTTTTTAACTTTTTCTTTTCACGGCTTCCACTGTAACTGGGGCATTAACAGGAGCCCCAGTTACAGAGGAAAACAACCCCCTGTGGGGGCATTACACACAGGCAGAGCTGAACAGGGTCTCCTTAATGCCCCTTTCACACGAGCGGGAGACTCGCATGTCTCCCGCAACGCATCTACAGGGCTGGACTCCGCACTGACCGGGATCGCATAGCATTATATGCAATCCCAGGCAGTGCCGGAGTCCAGCCCTGTAGATGCGTTGCGGGAGACATGCGAGTCTCCCGCTCGTGTGAAAGGGGCATAAACCAGATCTACTTCTGCTCGAGACACCCGAGTCACGTGACTACAGTATGTGCAGATAGCACATACAGTGCCTTGCGAAAGCATTTGTCCCCCTGGAACTTTTCAACCTTTTGCCACATTTCAGGCTTCAAACAAAAAGATATAACATTTTAAATTTTTGGTGAAGAATCAACAAGTGGGTCACAATTGTGAAGTGGAACGAAATTTATTGGATCATTTAAACTTTTTTTGTAATAATAAAACTGAAAAGTGGGGCGTGCAAAATTATTTGGCCCATTTACTTTCAGTTCAGAAAACTCACTCCAGAAGTTCATTGAGGATCTCTGAATGATCCAATGTTGTCCTAAATGACTGATGACGATAAATAGAATCCACCTGTGTGTAATCAAGTCTCTGTATAAATGCACCTGCTCTGTGATAGTCTCAGGGTTCTGCATCATGAAGACCAAGGAACACACCAGGCAGGTCCGTGATACTGTTGTGGAGAAGTTTAAAGCCGGATTTGGATACCAAAATATTTCCCAAGCTTTAAACATCCCAAGGAGCAATGTGCAAGCGATCATATTGAAATGGAAGGAGTATCGGACCACTACAAATCTACCAAGACCCGGCCCTCTAAACTTTCATCTCAAACAAGGAGAAGACTGATCAGAGATGCAGCCAAGAGGCCCACGATCACTCTGGATGAACTGCAGAGATCTACAGCTGAGGTGGGAGAGTCTGTCCATAGGACAACAATCAGTCCAACACTTCACAAATCTGGCCTTTATGGAAGAGTGGCAAGAAGAAGCCATTTCTCAAAGATATCCATAAAAAGTCTCGTTTACAGTTTGCCACAAGCCACCTGGGAGACACACCAAACATGTGGAAGAAGGTGCTCTGGTCAGATGAAACCAAAATCCAACTTTTTGGAAAGAATGCAAAACGATATGTTTGGCGTAAAAGCAACACAGCTCATCACCCTGAACACACCATCCCCACTGTCAAACATGGTGGTGGCAGCATCATGGTTTGGGCCTGCTTTTCATCAGCAGGGACAGGGAAGATGGTTAACCCCTTCATGACATGGCCATTTTTCACCTTAAGGACCAGGCCAAATTTTGGAAATCTGACATGTGTCACTTTATGTGGTAATAGCTTTGAAACACTTTTACTTATCCAAGCCGTTCTGAGATTGTTTTCTCGTGACACATTGTGCTTCATGACAGTGGTAAATCTGAGTCAATATAAATCACCTTTATTTATAAAAAAAAATCCTAAATTTACAGAAAATTTGGAAAAATTTGTAATTTTCAAACTTTGAATTTCTCTGCTTTTAAGGCAGATAGTGAGCCCTCACAAAATAGTAATTACTTTACATTTCCCATATGACTACTTTATGTTGCCATCATTTTGTAGATGTAATTTTATTTTTAGGGACGTTAGAAGGCTCAGCATTTTAGAAGTAATTCTTAAAATTTTTAAGAAATTTTCCAAAACCATTTTTTTTAAGGACCAGTTCAGTTCTTCAGTCACTTTGTGGGGCTAACATAATAGAAACCACCATAAATGACCCCATTTTAGAAACTACACCCCTCAAGGTTTTCAAAACTAATTTTACAAACTTTGTTAACCCTTTATGTATTCCACAAGATTTAAAGGAAAATGGAGATTACATTTCTAAATTTCACTTTTTTGGCACATTTTCCATTTTAATCCATTTTTTCCTGTAACACATCAAGGGTTAATAGCCAAACAAAACTCAAAAACTATTATCCTGATTCTGTGATTTACAGAAACACCCCACATGTGGTCGTAAACTACTGTATGGGCGCACAGCAGGGCGCAAAAGGAAAGGTGCGCCAGATGGTTTTTGGAGGGCAAATTTTGCTGGGCTGGTTTTCAGACACCATGTCCCATTTGAAGCCCCCCCGATGCACCCCTACAGTAGAAACAACCAAAAAGTGCCCATATTTTGGAAACTAAGGGATAAGGTGACAGTGTTATTGATACTATTTTGGGGTACATATGATTTTTTTGATCGCTTTATATTACGCTTTTTGTTAGGCATGGTAACCAAAAATAGCTTTTCTGGCTCAGTTTTTTTTTTTTTGAACAGTGTTCATCTGACAGGTTAGATCATGTGCTATTTTTTATAGAGCAGGTTTTTACGGACGTGGCGATACCTAACATGTATAGTTTTTTTTATTTATTTAAGTTTTACACAATAATATTATTTAAAACAAAAAAATCATGTTTTAGTCTCTCCATTGTCTGAGAGCTGTAGTTTTTTTACTTTTTGGGCAATTGTCTCAGGTAGGGGCTCATTTTTTGCGGGAAGAGGTGACGGTTAGATTGGTACTATTTTGAGGGGCATACGCCTTTTTGATCGCTTTCTATTACACTTTTTGTGATGTAAAGTGACAAAAATGGCTTTTTTGACCGTTTTTATTTTTATTTTTTTACGGTGTTCACCTGAGGGGTCGGGACATGTGATATTTTTGTAGAGCAGGTTGTTACGAACGTGGCGATACCTAACATGATTGGGGTATTTTTTTTCTTTTTTTACTAATTTCAAATTTGAGTTTTGGGGGGAAAATGGGATTTTTTTTTTTTACACTTTTTTAGATTCAGACCCACTTGGTTCTTGAAGAACCAGTGGATCTGATTGTTCTATAATACACTACAGTACACTGTATAGTGTACTGTAGTGTATTTTCACTCTTGCTAAGCCTTGTCAGGCTCCTGCCTTTAGCAGGAGCTAAGATTCAAGGGAGAGGGAGCTTCCTCCCTCTCTTCAGCCCACACCATCGGCGCTGCAGCGCACCGCAGCGCCCGATGGGAGGGGGAGGGAGCTCCCTCCCTGTTAACCCCTTCCATCCAGCGGTCCCTACAGACCGCGGCATGGAAGGGGTTAAACTGCTGACATCGGCGCCAGCACCGATGTCAGCAGTTAGAACCGCTCGGCCATCCTGAAATATCATTGCGGCTGCAATGCCACCGCTCCCGGCCACCCGCCCGCCGCATATTACCCCCCCTGACCATCTAAAAAAAAGTGAAAAATAGCGATCTGGGGTGGGGGGGGGGATAATAGAATATATATAAATGTGGATCTATTTATTTATTTATTTATTTAACTATACAAAGCATTATCATCGCTGTGATTGGCTAGTCTGAACAGACTAGCCAATCACAGCGATCGCTAGCTGGGACTGCCCCCATTGGTCCCGGGCTGTTAAGCTGAGACCCCTGGCTGTATGTAACAGCCGGGGTCTCAGCGCTGTCACCATGTCAGAAGACATGGTGACAGTTTAATGTAATGACGAGTGTACTCGTTATGGAGCGCTAAATAGCAGTGCTCCATGACGAGTGTACTCGTCATATAGCGTGAAGGGGTTAAAATTGATGGGAAGATGGATGGAGCCAAATACAGGACCATTCTGGATGAAAACCTGTTGGAGTCTGCAAAAGACCTGAGACTAGGACGGAGATTTATCTTCCAACAAGACAATGATCCCAAACATAAAGCAAAATCTACAATTCAATGGTTCAAAAATAAACGTATCCAGGTCTTAGAATGGCCAAGTCAAAGTCCAGACCTGAATCCAATTGAGAATATGTGGAAAGAGCTGAAAACTGCTGTTCACAAACGCTCTCCATCCAACCTCAAAGAGCTCGAGCTGTTTTCCAAGGAAGAATTGGCAAGAATTTCAGTCTCTAGATGTGCAAAACTGATAGAGACATACCCCAAGCGACTTGCAGCTGTAATCGCAGCAAAAG
Organism: Rhinella marina; assembly: GCA_900303285.1. Taxonomy (NCBI): domain Eukaryota; kingdom Metazoa; phylum Chordata; class Amphibia; order Anura; family Bufonidae; genus Rhinella; species Rhinella marina. The sequence goes on from ONZH01003341.1 coordinate 17,730, forward strand.
GTGGTGCAACAAAGTATTAATGCAAGGGGGCCAAATAATTTTGAACGCCCCACTTTTCAGTTTTATTATTACAAAAAAAGTTTAAATGATCCAATAAATTTCGTTCCACTTCACAATTGTGACCCACTTGTTGTTGATTCTTCACCAAAAATGTAAAATGTTATATCTTTTTGTTTGAAGCCTGAAATGTGGCAAAAGGTTGAAAAGTCCCAGGGGGGCGAATACTTTCGCAAGGCACTGTATATAGCAGGTGGGCAGTATGGAAGGGGTTAACGGTGTATTCCCATCTCGGCCTTACATTCAGTTGAACTAAACCTACAAATGCATTAAGACTGGTTTAACAGTTCATTGCCTGGTGACAAACCACCTTTAAAGGGCTATACCCATCTCTTCTTTCATGGCTGGTATGCTAATAACCAGAGTAGGCACCAGCCGGAGGTATAGAAATGCTCGCTGTTGTTGTAACTGCCATAGTAACAGTGAATGCTGTTTCCGGTAATTTGGGAGTCCACTGCTATGGGAGTTACAGAAACAGCAGAGTGCAGCCTGCTTGGACATTTCCATAACTCTCCCTATCCCCAACCAGCACTTACTCCTATCGCAGCCATGAAAGGCTTACATAGGAATAAAACTTTAAAGGGAATCTGTTACCAGGGAAGTCAGTTAGACCAGGGACTATGCCTTGTAGAGTTACCCTAGCTGGAGGTAATGATACCTTTCACTTAGCGATCCAATGCTTCAATCAGAAGAAAAAGTACTTTTAACCTATAGGCAAATGAGCATTTCAGTGCAATGAGGGCGGGTCTAAGCCACTCTGTGCACCCTTACTCCTCCTGCTTCCTCCACTAGCCCCTCCCTCTTCTTGACTGTCAGGGCCAGGCAAGATGACGATACAGGAAAATGACCCTGTCAATCAAGGAGAAAAAGGAGGGGCTGGCAGGGGGAAAGGTTGCACGCAGTGGCTTGGGTCCACCCTCTGTGCACTAAACCGGTCCTCTGCATATGGATTCTCCAGAATGAAGTACCAGATCACTAAGTGCAAGGTCATCATTACATTTAGCTGAGTAAGCCCTACAAGGCACTGTGTCTGGTTAAACCCCATAAGGACAAAAGGGACAGCTTCATTTTTCAAATCTGACAGGTGTCACTTTATGTGGTAATGACTTCTACATATCAAGTGATTCTGGCCATGTGACTGATGAAAGTGATGTCATATTGCAAAGGCCAAGCTGGAAGAAGGCCATGGCACTACTGTGAGCAATGGTGCCTTCACAAGCAGCTGATTGGTGCGGGTTCCAGGTGTCAGACCCCCATTGATCAAATACTGATGACCTATCCAGAGGATAGGTCCATCAGTATAAAAGTCTTGGAAAACCCCTTTAAGGTTGTCATGTATCTCAACAACACTATAAACGCAATAAACTTAACAAATGAATACAGATTTAGGACCCTTGCACACGACCGTATGCCCTCCGAGACATACGGTCCGTGAGCGCGTCATATGTCCCGGAGTTGATCGTGCGCACGGGAGCGCACACCAGCATAGATTACAATGATGCTGTGCATGTCGGGGCGCCCTTGGGACTATTGTCCAACACTCATATGATCTTGTGAGTGCCGGACAATAGCCCTGCGGGTGGCCCAGCGTGCACAGCATCATTGTAATCTATGCTGGTGTGTGCTCCCGTGCGCACGATCAATGCCGCTCAGGGTGGGCATACGCTTGTGTGCAAGGGCCCTCAGGGAGTAAATTCCTGTACACTGCCTAAAGACACACATATGAAAATAAGAGGTTATGCATGTGTTGTGTTACACACTGGATGTCATCACAGTCATATGATAATGTCTCAGTTCTGGATCGTATATTTACAACTGATGACTCGCATCTTATTATATTCTTTTTTTCATTAGCACTTACTGTCTTCTAGAAGATCAGTTATATCCAGCTGTTGGGTTGGAATAATAGTATTAAACATCTTGAAGTTTTTTCCATTCCTGGGCATTTGAATGATAAGGCAAGAGGGAACCTGCCGGAACATGGGGTAATTATTCGCTTTACATGACAAATTATATATAATGGAGACAACATTGACAAGGTTGTTTGAGAGTTTTACAAATAAAACTAAGAGCCGATCTTTATTTTCCTGCAGCGGTGATGTACAATACTGCCACATGACCATACATGATGACGCGAAAATGCTGAGGCCAGTGACTGGCTGCTGCAGTCATTTGTATGTACAGCATGTCACCTCAGCAGCATAATAACCAAACACCGCCAAGGACCACCAAAGCATCGGCACTGGGGATTTAACTGGTGATTTTTTTTTTTCAATCTCTATGGGGACAAACAATCGCTGTGGTGATCACTCATTCCTATACAGTAGAGGTGATTTCTGCAATGTGAATGAAGCTCTCACCTCTGCTCATGATCAGGCAATAATTGCCTGGTCAGTCGGCTCATCTAGAGGGACTTATTGTATCAGTCAATAGAGTTGGAGAGTCTTGTGGTTTACCATTTCAATGCCAGGAATTAGGGTGGTATACTGGGTTAACGGGTTCAAAGATAATTTCTGCAAAAAGCTTGAATGTAGAGGAAAGTAGCAAGAACCAGAGCAGTGTCAGAATGGCTGTGGTGAGGGAATCCTGAGGTTGTGTAATTCTTGTTATATTTTTAACCCTTTCTACCTCCCCTCCCCTTCTTACATCCTTCAAAATATTGAGGTATATAGTCTTGAGAAATGACTTGTCACTGCATGCTACAGAATAATATACCGTATCCATGTTTGCTTATGGTGCTAGGGCCTCTGATTCAACAAAGACTTTGGAAAAGCAGGATGATATCTTACCTCCGTAAACTTGAGATCACCAGTAACCATTGACCATTCGAGCAATTGCTGCACTGACGGTACATCCACTGACTGCTTCTTCTCCATGAAAATCTGATAGAATATACAACCTTGGGGCTTTTTCTTTGGTGTTCTATTGAGTCAGAAGACAAATTATAAACGGCCTCTGTCACCCAAAGGCTGTTTTGGCTCAAATACTTTCAGAACGATGTAAGAAACTCATTCTGGTGTGGTGGTTCCTCACATTATTTACACTCCTTCAGACCATTTAAAGTTAATGACTGATTATGAATATTATTTTTTACAGTTTCCATTTCCTCTATAGGTTTCTGAATAAGTCAACAACTTCCACCATATAGAATGTTTTTGAAGAAAAAGGGAGACTCCGTACTTTTACTGCCTTCTGACAGCAGATGTCAGGATTTAAACAACCAGGCTATGTACACCTTTGGAGTCCATTTTTATGATTGCATTTAACTTATTTTTGACTAAAAATCATATTTTCAATTGGTCTTTATTAAAAATATTGAGCTGTTCAGTCACAAAGGGTTAACTGTTTTTCTAACTGTGACTGGTACTTTCACTTTGTGGCAGTCATCTAATAAGCCTTATCTCTAAACTACTGAGAGGTCATAAACACTTATTTAAGCCACATTCTTATCAGTAAGATAAGTATTGAGCTTTAATGAGTGTTTATAAGGTCAGAGAGAAGAGATAAGCTGTCCATCTGCTCCTCAGATGACGGAATTGACAAAAAATCCACAGGCAACTAGTTGTATGTCAGCTCTGTACACAAAAAAGGATTCCATATTGTTAATAAAGACCACTTAAAGTGATTTTTAGGTCAAAATAAGTATAATGCAATAACAAAAAAAAATTGCCCCCAAAAGGTGTACATAGCCTTTAACCCTTTCTACCCCGGAGGGGTTTTTTTCCGTTTTCGTTTTGCGCTCCCTGCCTTCATACAGACATAACTTTTTGATTTTTCTGTTCACATAGCTGTATGAGGGCTTGTTTTTTGTGTGACAAGTTGTACTTTCCAACGTCACCATTTACTATTGCATATGGTGTAGTGGCAAGCGGGGAAAAAATTCCAAATGGGGTGAAATTGCAAAAAAAAAAACGCAATTCCACCACAGTTTTACTGTTTTTTTTATTTACAGCGTTCGATGTTCATTAAAACTGACCAGTTACTTTCATTCTACTGGTCAGTACGAATCGAGCGATACCTAATATGTATAGTTTTCTTGCGTTTTGCTAGTGATAAAATTATTATAAAGGTGGAAAAAAATTTTTTGTCATATCTTGACCCCTATAACTTTTTGGTATTTATGTGTATGGAGCTATATGGGGGCTCATTTTTTGTGGGGCGATCTGAACTTTTTATGATACTATTCTTGGGTGTGTATGACTTTTTGATTGCTTTTTATTTATTTTTTTTTAGAAAAAAAGCGACAAAAAATGGCGACTCGGAGATTTTGACGCTTTTTTTCCGTTTTGCTGTTTTCCGTATGGGAAATAAATTTTTATATTTTTATAATATGGGCATTTCGCACATGGCGATACCCATGATGTGTATTTTTTTTTTTTTAAACACTTATTTTTGGGAAAGGGGGTTGTTTTGAACTTTTACCTTTTTTTTTTTTTAAACTTTAATTTTTTTTACACTTTTTTATAGTTCCCTATAAGAAGCAATCATTCGATTGCTGATATCATAGACTCCAATGCACTTGCATTGGAGTCTATGAGGATTTCAATGCTTTCCTATGGAGCCCATTACACAGAAGGGCTTCATAGGAAAGCCTATGCAGCAGCCTCCTGTCATTCACTATGACGGGCTGTTGAAGGCACGCTCCGGCTCCTCCGATCGCCACACGGGCAAGCTGGAGCAACACCGGAAGCGCGCACTTCTGGTGTTTGCTGCCTTCGGGTACTGTGGTCAGGATTGACTGCGGCACCTGAGGGGTTAAATGTCCACGATTGGCATTACTGCCAGTCGCGGACATGAGCCGCGGGTGTCTGCTATAGGAAATAGCAGTTCTCCTGCGGCCATGACGCCCGCTCTCCTCCGGAGCGGGCGCCTGGTCGGGAAGGGGTTAAAGGGGTTATCCAAGTTATATTTATTGATGACCTTTACTCATCAATATCAGATCGGCAGGGGTCCAACACCCGGCACCCCCGCCAATCAGCTGCTTGAAGAGGATGAGTACACCGTGCCAGCGCTGCCTCCTCTTCATTGTTTACCTGCTCGCCGTAACATCCGCAGCAGTGAGCAGGTGTAATTACACCCTACTTAACCATATTTTTGGAGGGGCAGGCAAGAACAGCGAGTGAAAAACTTAGGAGAAGAAAGGTACTCATCAAGAGGGAAATAAAGGATCAGAAACAAAACTATTAAAGGAGGAGCCACAACTAAGACAAAGATAAAAGCAGGAATGTTCAAGGGCCACAATGTGGTATTGACCCCTAAATGATTACTCAAATACCTAATATAAAAGAGGGGCTCCACCCTAAGGACTTGGAACAAGAGATTTAGAAATTCCTCAGGATCTAAAAAGCAGAGCAGAGGTTAGATTATTGACATTTTTCACAATTTAGCAAAACATATTATAATGATAGTAATCTCCTATGGACTAAACAGTAGAGCCAATCTAACAGGAATAAGATCCACCTGTATGCGGAACCATATCATCTCCAATGATGTGTAAACTCTAGACCGGGGTCAGTAACCTACAGCACTCCAGCTATAGGCATTTCAATAACAGCTGAGCAAGTGTGTATGCAGGAACATGTAGTTCACCACAGCTGGTGTGCCGGAGCCTGCTCTAAATCAAAAGTGGGATGACTGACACCCCTCCATTCCAGGAGTTTTCCGGTAGTTCCTTTTTTCTAAAACTGACAAGTCTATATGAACAGAATTGTCCCACCGGGTGCAGCAAAGAGCAGAATCCATTTTCCTCCACAAGCTAAACTTGTGCTCTACTAGTGATTAGACAATTGCAAACTAGAATAAAATCCAAATTCAGGTGTGTCGCCCCAGAGGTATAAATCCCACCAGGCTGTTAACCACCGCTACATCTAATCTTCCATTTCATCTCCCTGTTTCAGTCATAGTGCTGACCAGCTTATTATACTCACAAACGAGCATATATCATAGGCACATCAAATGCTGTTTGGTACTGCCCAACTCAAGTTTCGCCTGGACTGGCTTCTTCAAGGACATCTTCTGCTGTGCATGTGTTCCATGTATATCATTCCTCCTCGGACTCAATAATGATTCTGCATAAAATAATTCTTAATAATACTCAATTTGCAGCAACAAAACTTCACAGATTATAAATAATTGTTTTTATTTGTTATCTATGCTGTTCATGTCCCAGAAGTCTGTCCAGAAAAACTTGAATTGGTTGGTAACCAAACAGCAGTATTCACCACATGGACTTGGATTTTAAAGAGGTTGTGCCAAGTAAGAAAGTTTGTCCCCTATCCACAGGATAGGGGGATAGCTAACTGATCGGTGGGGGTCTGACTACTGAGACCCCCATGAATCGTGAGAACAGGGATCCCGTATTTCCATCCTGATGGAGCAGCAGGCTGATCATGCACCCTGCCACTGCATTCCTTTTCTACAGGACTGCTGCAGAGAGCAGAGTACAGTGCTTGGCTATTCTGGAAGTCTCACAGAGAATGAATGGAGCAGCAGGATGCATGCTTGGCCTGCTGCTTCATCAGGATGGGAACATGGGATCTCCATTATCAGGATCCGTGGGGGTCTCAGCAGTCGTTCCTCGGTGATCAGTTAGTTATCACCTATCCTGTGGATAGGGTATAACTATCGTACTTGGCACAACTCCTTTCTGCTACGCCTATGATATTTGTTAGTATAATAAACCTCCACCTTCACTGCTTTTAAAGAGGGCCTATCACCTCTCCTGACGTGTCCGTTTTAGTAACTACTTGTATTCTCCATGTATTAGCAGTTCTGGAGCATCTATTCTTATGACATTTTGTGTTGTTCCTTAATTATTATTGCTAGAAGGTATGGATTAGGCTTCATTCACACGACCGTATTTTGTTTCCGTGTCCGTTCCGTTTTTTTTGCGGACCGTATGCGGAACCATTCATTTCAACGGGTCCGCAAAAAAAGGGAAGGTACTCTGTTTGCATTCCGTTTCCGTATGTCCGTATTTCCGCTCCGCAAAAAAGATAGAACATGTCCTATTCTTGTCCGTTTTGCTGACAAGGATAGGCATTGTTACAATGGATCCGCAAAAAAAACGGAAACACGGATGCCATACGGAACGTCATCAGTTTTTTTTGCGGATCCGCAATTTGCGGACCGCAAAACACATACGGTCGTGTGAATGAAGCCTTAATTTACAACTGGATGTAACCTTTTGCAGGTGTGTCCCAGTACAAATCTGCCACTTGCACAACAGGCTGGTCAGAGTTACACTGCGCAGGGACACCCCCTCAAATGGTAACACACAGTTGAACATCTATTCATAAAATTCTAGCAGCAATAATAGAGGAATGGCACAACATTGAGTCAAAAGAATAGTGCCTCCAGAATTGTGATTTCATGTGAAATACAATTATTTACCAAAACAGACATGCAAGGAATGGTCGCATGTCCACTTTAAAGTTGAAGGTTGGTCTTCACTGTTGGGGAAATGTATTAATCAAATTGCTAAACATTACTAATTACCGTATTTTTCGCCCCATAAGACGCATTCCCCCCCCCCCCCAAAAGTGGGGTGAAAATGCCCCTGCGTCTTATGGGGTGAATGCTAATGAGCACTTCCATTAAGGAAGCGCTCATTAGCACCAGAGGATCGGGAAGCGGTGAAGACTCCGCTTCCTGGTCCTCCGCTCGGCTGTCGGCAGCAGGAGGATGAAGAGCGCGGAAGCTTAAAAAAAAAAAAAAAAAAAAAAAAAAAAGGGGCCAAAATTTAGGTGCATTTTTGAAGTAAACTAAGCCAAAAAAAACCAAGTGGTGTAAAGTTAGACTACACAGTATATAGGTGTGCCAGATTTATCACCCAGCATCAGCCACTGTGATAACTCTGGTGCAGTTTAAGACTGTTCAAGTGTTACTTTTAGACAGTATTAGTAAATGTGCACATGGGTCTTTATTTCCTTGAATTGAAACAGGGATGTAGCAGTGGATAACTGGAGCCACACACCTGAACTTGGATTGTTTCCAGTTTGCAAGTGCCTGATCACTGGTAGAGCACAAGGTAGCTTTCTTTTATTCCAGAAGTTATAGATTGGTGTCGTATCCTTAGGATAGGTCATCAATATCTGAATTGTGTGTCCAACTCCCTGCACCCCACAGATTGAGCTGCAGAAAGGCCAGGTGACCAATGGACATGAGAAGCCTAGGAAGAGGCCACAGCCTCACTTACCAGATATTAATGGCCTATTCTGAGAATAGGTCATTAGTATTTTTTTTAACTCCCGGACAACTTTATTTAAGCTCAACTGATCATCTTTTTACCCACAATCATAATGAACCCTGTCAAAGCATGTCACATGAATTGTGGAGACCTCCCAACATAGTGGCGGACAACAAGTGTAGATGTGTACTGAACAGGTGGTATCTAGTTACCTTTTTCCTCATTGGTGAAGCCAGTGTTCTTTCCTGCAGCTTCCAAAATCTTCCTTAAGGCCATTATTTTGGTGGCACAGACATAGCCATTTCTACATTGATATAAGCAGGCAGAATATGGGAAATAAGAGCAATGATGGTAATAAGTGATGTTTTATACAGTAAATAACACACGTTAACAAACTCAAGACAATACAGCTCAACCCACACAGCTTTTTCTTTTATTATTTTTCTTCAGCTAAAATGCCAATATTAAGACCAAAATGTTTGTTACATTTTTTTCTACATATTTCCAATACACCTGACAAAACTCAGACATTAAAGGGAACAGAAGCAAATCAGAATTATATTATTATATAAATAGTAAAAAGTATAAACCTGAAGGTGTCGGCCCCTTACAGAGTAATGAGGGGGGAGTTGCAGAGAGCGATGAAGAAAAAGCAACGCTATTAAATATTTTTTTTCTCCACTGTATTCACTGAGGAAAATAAACTGTCAGATGAAATGCAGAATATAAAAGTAAATTCCCCATTAAAAATGCCCTGTCTGACCCAGGAAGAAGTACAGCGACGTCTTAAAGAGATTAAAATAGACAAATCGCCAGGACCGGATGGCATACACCCCCGTATCCTAAGAGAATTAAGTAATGTCATAGCCAGACCCTTATTTCTGATATTTAAGGACTCTATACTGACAGGGAGTGTTCCACAGGATTGGCGCATAGCAAATGTGGTGCCAATATTCAAAAAGGGTCCAAAAACAGAGCCCGGGAACTATAGGCCGGTAAGTTTAACATCTGTCATGGGTAAACTGTTTGAGGGTTTTCTAAGAGATGCTATCTTGGAATACCTCAATGAAAATAAGCAAATTACTCCATATCAGCATGGCTTCATGAGGGATCGGTCATGTCAAATCAATTTAATCAGTTTCTCTGAGGAGGTAAGTTCTAGACTTGACTGCGGCGAATCAATGGATGTCGTATATCTGGACTTCTCCAAAGCATTTGACACTGTACCACATAAAAGGTTAGTATATAAAATGAGAATGCTTGGCCTGGGAGAAAATGTCTGTATGTGGGTAAGTAACTGGCTCAGTGATAGAAGACTGAGGGTGGTTATTAATGGCACATACTCAGATTGGGTCACTGTCATTAGTGGGGTACCACAGGGGTCAGTATTGGGCCCTATTCTCTTCAATATATTTATATGATCTTGTAGAAGGCTTGCACAGTAAAATATAAATTTTTGCAGATGACACTAAACTGTGTAAAGTAAGTAACACAGAAGAGGACAGTACACTGCTACACATGGATCTGGATATACTGGAGGCTTGGGCAGAGAAGTGGCAGATGAGGTTTAACACTGACAAATGTAAGGTTATGCATATGGGAAGGAATACTGCAAGTCACCAGTACATACTAAATGGTAAAACATTGGGTAACTCTGACATGGAAAAGGACCTAGGAATTTTAGTGAACAGCAAACTAAGCTGCAGAAATCAGTGTCAGACAGCTGCTGCCAAAGCCAATAAGATAATGGGTTGCATCAAAAGAGGCATAGATGCCCGTGATGAGAACATAGTCCTGCCACTTTACAAATCACTAGTCAGACCACACATGGAGTACTGTGTACAGTTCTGGGCTCCTGTGAACAAGGCAGACATAGCAGAGCTGGAGAGGGTTCAGAGGAGGGCAACTAAAGTAATAACTGGAATGGGTGGACTACAGTACCCAGAAAGATTATCAAAATTAGGCTTATTCACTTTAGAAAAAAGACGACTGAGGGGAGATGTAATAACTATGTATAAATATATCAGAGGTCAGTACAGAGATCTCTCCCATGATCTATTTATCCCCAGGACTGTGACGAGGGGACATCCTCTGCGTCTGGAGGAAAGAAGGTTTGTACACACACATAGAAGAGGATTCTTTACGGTAAGAGCAGTGAGACTATGGAACTCTCTACCTGAGGAGGTGGTGATGGTAAGTTCACTAAAAGAGTTCAAGAGGGGCCTGGATGTATTTCTGCAGTGTATTAATATTACAGGTTATAGTTGATGGGTCGTTGATCCAGGGAGTTATTCCGATTGCCTGAATGGAGTCGGGAAGGAATTTTTTTCCCCCTAAAGTGAGGAAAATTGGCTTCTACCCCACAGGGGTTTTTTCCCTTCCTCTGGATCAACATGCAGGATAACGGGCTGAACTGGATGGACAGATGTCTTTTTTTCGGCCTTATAGACTATGTTACTATGTAGAATATGAATTAGAATCTGAGCGGTCTAAAACGCTCAGATCAGGTGACAGACTCGCTTTAAAGGGGTTTTTCAGAGACTTCAGAAATTGATGAACTATCCTCTGAATAGGTCATCTGTTCTAATCGGTGGGGATCTCACACCTGGGACCTACACCGTTCAGCTGTTTGAGAAGGCAGCGGCACTGAATGAATTCTGCTGAGTGCGGTACCAAGCACAGCCACTATACAATGTACAGCGCTGTGCTTGCTAAGCACGGACAAAGCTGTGGCGCTCAAAAGGTGCACTGGTGCCTTCTTAAATATCTGACTGATGGGGGTCCTAGTTGTCAGACCCCCACCAATTAGATACTGAAGACCTTTTTTAAATAAAATGGGTCATTTGGCAGGGAACCACCTTACAATTGGGTTAGTGCCATCTATTTTCTGGCTACTCTACAGGCTTACTCTTGATGCCAGCACACTAACCCATTTACTTCTATTCAACTATGCAGACATTTGTATTTTTTGCGGATTTGTATGGCTGTTCTGCAAACTATAGAACAGGGATCCACAACCTTTGGCACTCTAGCTGTTGTGAAACTACAATTCCCAGCATGCTCCATTCATTTCTATGGTAGTTATGAAAAGAGTGTGCAAGCTGGGAGTTGTATTATCACAACACCTGGAGTACTGGAGGTTGCCTACCTCTGCTATAGAACATGTCCAATTATTGTCCATATTGTGGATGAGAATAGTCCTTTCTGTTGATGGGAATGAAATACATATGTATCTCTTTTGCAGGACTGAAATACAGACATCTCTAAGGAACATCAGGGTTCTCTGTCATTCGGGGTTCCTAAGTTCCTTTAATATGGGAAGATCTACTGACTGAGCATTGAAAATATCACTGGTTGGCCGCACACATTCCTGTGTAAACTGTATGGGGATCAACTATTGTACTACTACCCTTTAAATTTGCCTCAGCCGGTGTGAAAGGTCCTTTAAACAAGCGCTGACAACTTGTTATATCATTGATCAGCACTCATTTCAGACTGAACCTGAAAAGGAGAGAAAGATATTCTGGATACAACTGGGAAGAAATGCTGGAAATGGCTCTGGTTTTTGCTTATCTGGGTGTTTTTTTTTTTTTTTTTTTTTTTTTACTGTGGTTCAAGAAAGGCAGTTTTGCATGTCTGGTTTCTAACCAATCAACTATCGGTATTTTTATCAAGCAGATGTTCCTTTATGGTGCATGTACTGTAGCTGTGAATACATGCATGCCGCCTGTATAAAAACAAGGCTGAATCTGTTTTAACACACACTTCGGTGTCTAGAATACCGCCAATCTCTGTAGTCTGCTCTTACCAGAAGTGACTCACTCAACAGAGCAGCCATTGGCAGTAATCTCCAATTATATATGCGTACGAGGCACAATTAAAAGTCTTTTCCCTTTTGTGAATAAGCTTCTTATGATCCGCCATCACATGTTAATTCCAGGTTTACATGGAGCTTGGACTTTGCAATTTTAGGCCTCTCTCCATTAGATTTCCTGCTCTGTTATAAGGGAATTTGAGGAAAGCAGCTGTAATATAAGCAATTTCTGCCAGCGTCTCCTGAGCATTGGAATTAAATTAAACAGAGCACCAACTTTAGCTGCCTCTATTTCCAGCCATATTAGAGTTTAGATTGGATACCTGGGTAAATGGCATAATGTAAATCCACGTAAAAGTAATCATAAATCATATACTGGCAGGGCATACCTAAAACTCATCTGTCCTGCTGTGCACAGGACTTGTGTGGTGGCAGTGCACAACCCAGCCTCTGTGTGCTGCCAGTGCCCATTGCCCCCAGTAAACTGTCTACACGTAAACTGACTACTGAGAGTACAGTACGTACAGCACAAACATTTATGCTGCTTAAAGAAATGTACCCCCCCCCAAATTGTGATCGTGTGGAAATATACAGCTTGATAAAAGTGAACCCCACAAAAAAAAAAAAGATTTCTGTGAAAATGGGAGGGGGGGGGGTGAAAGTATTTACTTGCAGATAGCTGCTTTTGAGGTGCACCTGCACTTCTGGTAGACACAGGTCCTGTCTCCTCTCTCCCATTCTGCCAGCTACCCTGCTTCTATATATTGTACACAACACAAACAATTCTTCTTTGGAATCCTAGCCTTTCCCTTCACTCTCCCTGGCAATAAGTGTGATTGTTTTCCTGGCAGAGACTGTAAGACCCAACCACCCTCATTCACAGCCCAGCACAGAATCACGTTCTGCACATTTTACTAGGATACCTCCCTGCCTCCTGCAGCACTGATAGTCTCATCCAGGTTGTCTGTCAGCCTGGGAGCCAATCAGGGCATGCCCTGCCCCCACTTCCTCTCAGGGTCATGCGAGATCCCTTCTTCTTCCTCCCTAGTGCTAGTTTCCTGCCTACATATGCCCTAAAATGGCGCTATTTGCCGTTTAGGTGGATTCAGGTAGAGGTCAGACAGAGCCACAGCTACCACGGAGAGATTTATCTTACCCCAGAGCAGGTTTATCAGTCATTTGTAAAAGTTTAAGACCAGACCAGAGATATTGTCAGAGATATTTCAACAAATGGCATATTAAGTCCTAGGGGGAAATTTATCAAATGTGGTGGAGGAAAACTGGCTCAGTTGCCGATAGCAACCAATCGGAATCCACGTTTCATTTTTAAGACCTCATTTGGAAAATGAAAGGATCAATCTGACTGGTCGCTATGGGCAACTGAGCCAGTTTTGCTTTGCATCTCTTTTGGTAAATCTCCTCCTAGTGGGATTGCTTTACTCACGCATAAAGTCTTTGCACCATAGTTCTTTATGGCAGCAACCAAAGTTTGAGAATTTGATGGTTGCATTTCTACAAGCTTGTCCTTCAATTTGGTCCACAAATTCTCTATAGAGTTTAGGTCAGGACTGTTACCTGACCAGTCAAGCATGTTGATGTTATTTCTCTGCAGGTAGTCCTTTATTAACTTTGATCTGTGGCATTTAGCACCAACATAAAGATTGTGAATCTGTGCATTTCCATATGACTTACCTATTCCTGTAACAACTCCAAATAAACAGGACCAGTCATAGTAGTCCCTTGGGGGAAAAAAACAATGCATCGGATCCATTAGCGGACATAGCACCCCATATCATCTGACTTGGCTGATGTTTCAGAGTACTCACAATGTATTTTTCCTCATACCGTTCGCCTTTTGGTCATTAAACGTGTTGTTGACATGATGCAAACTGCTACAACATTGCTTCATCAGAAAAGAGTACCCTAATCTTGAGCAGTCCACGACTGATGACGATAGTCTTGGTGTATGTGCAGGTTTACGTGAGGCTAATCCATAATCTTTGGTGAGCTGTCGGCAAACAGTGCCAATACTAATATCCAACCCTTCTGAAAGAAGGTGAGCCTTGATTTTCTGAAAAGAACTCTTTGGAGGCCACATAACAACACGCTTTATCATGTGTGGTTTTCACTTCTCTTTCCAGCACTCAGATACCTGAATCCAGATATTTCGTGATGGCGTTATGGATTGCAGTTTTGCTAGCTCTCGTCTTCCTGCTTATGTCACATTCAGAGTATCCTTCACTGTGTAAACTCACCATTTGTTCCCTCATAATAACAAGTAATGACGTTATGCCCATGGCAACAATGCGTATACAACCTCTCAGCACGAACACTAGAAGCAAACTGTACTGGAAAGCTTCCACTTATTCTGTCACGCAATGACATTAAGAAGATGCAGAATACGGACAGCATATGATGCAATGTGCAGAAATCGCCTAATACGAACAGGTGGTCTTAAACTTCTGCAAAGGACTGTAAATCACTCACTCACTGCTCTCTCTCTCCTGTGTACGGATCTGATCAGTAAATTTCAGACAGTGAACAGGGTGGGGGAGGAAGTAAGTGCAGAAACAGGCACTTTTTTTTTACTAAACTATATTACAAAGTTCACTATTTTCCCCTATAAAATTTAATTATGAAAAACAAAATAAAAGTTTAGGTACACTTTAACCCATTAAGGCTGCTTTGACAAAGTTAGTGTTTGGTCGGTGTTTCATCACTGATTTCCATAAGTGATTGTGATCCAAAAACCATTAGTGAAGCCTACACCGAGATACATAATGGAAAGATTTGGACCAGTTCCGTTTTTTTGAACCTGCACCTGGTTTTGGCTCACAATCACTGATCAAACACCAAATTTGTTATCTGTGTAATGTGAAGACGCACACACACTATGTATATAGCTATATAGCTTTTAAACTGTACTTACTTGCGCAAAGGATTGACTATCTCCGTGCGCAGCAAGTCGCGCGTGTCCGTGTAGGAATCGCTGTCATTCTTGTCTGGGGGGCGCAGAAGTAAAGTGTCCAGTGCACAGGAACAAGCAAACATGCTGAAACACAGAATTATAACAATCAGACTGTACTCTAAGGGTTTAAAGAACAGGACAAAATTTCACATTAGGCACTGGAGTACCAGTGCCTAGGGTGGCGCACTGCAGGATTGTAATAAACACTGCACTTCATCAGTATGGACAGTATCAGACGAGCTCAAGCAGCGGGAGACTTAGGGCATGTTTATATCAGCTCTATTATTTGCATTGTACTGTTCCTATAATGGAGCAGAACAATAAAAATAACTGAAATGCTGGATTCAGCCCATAACTGACAGGAACGTAGCCAAACAGATATATCCCACTGACTACAATGGGGTTGGTTTGGTTTCTGTTCGAAATAACTTATTTTACGGAGATAAAAAATCCTGCATGCAGGACATCTCTCTCCAATTTCTTTGACAAGCTCTGTGACGAAGCCTCTAACGCAGATGTGAACATGCTCTAATCCCTCCTGACTGGACAGCGTGGCTGTGGGTCAGATTCTATTGACACTGGGCGCTAGACACCGCCCTGTTGTTAATTTATTCATTAATTTGCATATTATCCATGGAAATAGAGGCTGAGGAACAGAGAATCAGAAAGGAAATGCTCTGCAATCAGGGGGCATGAAGCAATAAAGGTATATGGAGGAATATGATGCCAGTTACATTTTTTTGGGGACAAGACCGGTGTATTACTTTATCTTTATCTCTCTCTCTAATATATATATATACACACATACAGTATATATTATATACAAACCGCATAAATATGATACGGTGGCACAAAAATGTTGCGGCTTTTCACAGTGAGTTTCTGATCATTGTGAAAAAAAAAAAGCAACTAATGTCTGAATGCACCCTAATAATGAAAAACTTGAGGAAACTACGGGCTAGGAAGTGTGAAAACCATTTTTATTGCTGGTGATAATGCAGGCAATGTCTGCTCTTCGAACATTCGTGCATGAACATTTACGTACAAGAGATTTCTGCTGTGATAGCAGCACTGCGATAAAAAGCACAGAACTGGTCATTTAGGAAAATATTATAGGCAGCCCATAAAAATTTTAAACCTGATAAAAGCAATGCCGCCATATAACATAATAAAAAAGCCATTTATAGTTTGTACACACATTAATTATTAATACAGGCCTCAGCGGTGATCTAAAATACAATTTTGTAGATGCAGGAAAGTAGACCGGCCTCACACATGGCAGAGCTGTGTGCACGGAGGCTGTTCTGAGGCGCACTAGAAGATAATAGCTCTACTTTACACGGATAATATGGCACAAAGGTCTTCTGTTGATTTCATATGTAACAAGACAGAAAAAAAATTCCTCGATATTGAGAGGAAAAATATAGAGCTACTGAAATGTTGTCTTACCAAACATTTTAGGCATGCAATTCTAAGTAGTTACTTCATCTTGAAGTTTAAAAATACTTTTTTCATCTCTTGTCACGGCTTCAATTATCACACTTGGCTACTATGGAGGAATGCAGAGGCACTCAGCATTCTGGAAATTTTACGCTGATGACCTATCCTCTGGATTAGTATTTGATTGGTCAGGGTCTGACATCCAGGCCCCCCCGCTGATCACCTGTTTGAGAAGGCACCGGCGCTCGCACTTAGGTGCAGCTCAGCCCCATTGAAGTGAATGGGGCTGAGCTGCGATACCATGCACAGCCGCTATACAATGCACGGCGCTGTGCTTGGTATGCAGAGAGAAGGCTGATTGGCGGGGGTCCTGGGTGTTGGAACCCCACGGATCAGATACTGATGACCTATCCAGAGGATAGTATTCCAGCTCATGTAGCTGTATATTAGGTATAGTGAATCTAGATTATGGATGTGACAAACATATTATGCCATTTTTGTGTTTCTTACATCATGCTCAAAGAGTTAGTGACTGAATTGTACTTCCTGGCCAGTTGACCATCTGACTGGACAAAGGAAATATAGGGTGTGTCTGCTGGATAAGTGCGCGGTGAGTCTGTGAGTGTGGAGCTATGCTATTTTAGGGACATAAGCTTAGTTTTTGTGTAATTCCCTTTGTTTAAATCACAGTAAGATATCTTCATGAGATTACAAGATGTAATGAATACAAGATCAAAATGTACATTATGTATTATACCTTACCAAAAAAGTGTTGCATCCAGATAGCAGGAGTTGCAGTGTCCTTGTATTCCTTTCTTCCACCCCATCAGACAATCTATTGCTTCACTGTCCATGGCTGGTGGAGTGTTTTCTTCGACACATTTACTGGTGTAGTCACGGAATGCTAGGACAAATACATGGAGTGAAACTACTAGGCAAACTCTACATTATGTGTGTACCATTACCTGGAACGCTTACCGATAGAGTTACACCTTTGTATCTGATTGGTAGCTCCGTGCAAGGAATAGAAGCGAGAGTCTGGACGACAGTTGCGTAGTTTCACAAACAAAGCCTTATTGGATCCACACTGAAAATAGCGCACTCCTCTAAATGTCCCATCTGTGTAGGCAGACGGACGTTCCTCCTCCTTGGGGGTCAAACAATGAGAATTTGGCGTTAAGTTACACAGTTTGTCATGACACGTCAATTCATCTTGACCTGGATCACATTGACTCAGTAGAGGTCAGCATGCTAATATAATGGTTTGTGAGCCAAGGGGACACAGAGAGTGGAGCAGCCACCGGAGAGTGATCATTGGGGGAGGGGGGTCTTTCCTCCTGCACCCACACCCACTCCTCTGAAGGAAGAGGCCAAGTCAATTTATTACTGTAGTGATAGCTTTCAATTATATCTGAGGCCACTAAAGACAGGCAAAAATCCAACCAGCTCTAGGAGACAGCATAATGGGATAGACTACCAATCCATACAGATGCAGCATATGCTCCAAATCCCCATACACCAAACAGGGGCCAAAAGAGCACACCACTCTTTTTCCTGGGTAAACCTGGTTGACTATACTTTTCTATGCAGAGGCATCTAGTAAAAAAGTATACTGTGTGGTATAGGTTTTTTTTTTTGTTTGTTTTTTTAACATGGAAGCCTATAGCCCAGTTGGCATTAAAGGGGTTGTCTTATCTCAGACAATGGGGTAGGGGGGGGCATATCACTAGGATATGCCCCCATTGTCTTATAGGTGCGGGTCCTATATCGAGAACAGAGCCCAGAAAGTGTTGGAGGGTGCACTGGGCATGCGCAGATGCCCTCCATCTATGGGGACATCGAAAATAGGTGAGAACTGGCTGGGCTATTTCCATCGGGCCCATAGAAGTGAATGGGAGCAGTGGCCGGTCATGCACGGTGCACTCCAATTCACTTCTATGGGGAGCGCGCTTGGTCGTGGCTGGACTGGAGTCCTCCAGCCACCACCTTGCGGGGCTCCGTCCTCTTGTATGACACAAGAGAATAAGAGGGTGGGCAAAGGCAGAGGCTGCGGAGGAGTAACCATGAAAGAAGGCAGAGCAGCCTGGGCTCCTGCATACTGAACACCACCCCTGGGCACTTGCAAGTGCTCATTTGCATATGAATTAAACTGCGTTTTTCCTGCATCTGCAAGTCTCAAGAAAATAACAACCATTACATTCATGTGTAGAAGTGCAACAGAGCCATGTAAGCACTGTACAGTCATGGCCAAAAGTTTTGAGAATGATACAAATATTAATTTTTACAAAGTCTACTGCTTCAGTTTTTATAATGGCAATTTGCATATACTCCAGAATGTTATAAAGAGTGATCAGCTTAACAGCAATTACTTGCAAAGTCAATATTTGCCTAGAAAATGAACTTTATCCCCCAAAACACATTTCAACATCATTGCAGCCCTGCCTTAAAAGGACCAGCTAACATTGTTTCAGTGATTGCTCCATTAACACAGGTGTGGGTGTTGATGAGGACAGGGCTGGAGATCAATCTGTCATGATTAAGTAAGAATGACACCACTGGACACTTTAAAAGGAGGCTGGTGCTTGGCATCATTGTTTCTCTTCTGTTAACCATGGTTATCTCTAAAGAAACACGTGCAGTCATCATTGCACTGCACAAAAATGGCCTAACAGGGAAGAGTATCGCAGCTAGAAAGATTGCACCTCCGTCAACAATCTATCGCATCATCAAGAACTTCAAGGAGAGAGGTTCCATTGTTGCCAAAAAGGCTCCAGGGCGCCCAAGAAAGACCAGCAAGTGCCAGGACCGTCTCTTAAAAGTGTTTCAGCTGCAGGATCGGGCTACCAGCAGTGCAGAGCTTGCTCAGGAATGGCAGCAGGCAGGTGTGAGTGCATCTGCACGCACTGTGAGGCGGAGGCTCTTGGAGCAAGGCCTGGTCTCAAGGAGGGCAGCAAAGAAGCCACTTCTCTCCAGAAAAAACATCAGGGACAGACTGATATTCTGCAAAAGGTACAGGGAGTGGACTGCTGAGGACTGGGGTAAAGTCATTTTCTCTGATGAATCCCCTTTTCAATTGTTTGGGACATCTGGAAAACAGCTTATTTGGAGAAGACGAGGTGAGCGCTACCACCAGTCTTGTCTCATGCCAACTGTAAAGCATCCTGAAACCATTCATGTGTGGGGTTGCTTCTCAGCCAAGGGAATTGGCTCTCTCACAGTCTTGCCTAAAAACACAGCCATGAATAAAGAATGGTACCAGAATGTCCTCCGAGAGCAACTTCTCCCAACCGTCCAAGAGCAGTTTGGCGATCAACAATGCCTTTTCCAGCATGATGGAGCACCTTGCCATAAAGCAAAGGTGATAACTAAATGGCTCAGGGAACAAAACATAGAGATTTTGGGTCCATGGCCTGGAAACTCCCCAGATCTTAATCCCATTGAGAACTTGTGGTCAATCATCAAGAGACGGGTGGACAAACAACTACAAATTCTGACAAAATGCAAGCATTGATTGTGCAAGAATGGACTGCTATCAGTCAGGATTTGGTCCAGAAGTTGATTGAGAGCATGCCAGGGAGAATTGCAGAGGTCCTGAAGAAGAAGGGTCAACACTGCAAATATTGACTTGCTGCATTAACTCATTCTAACTGTCAATATAAGCTTTTGTTACTCGTAATATGATTACAATTATATTTCTGTATGTGATAAAAACATCTGACAAACACACATAAAAACCAGAGGGCAGCAGATCATGTGAAAATAGAATATTTGTGTCATTCTCAAAACTTTTGGCCATGACTGTATACGGTCATATAGTGGTGACAGACTCCCTTTAAGTCCATTGATTCATCAGAATAGAACACCTCTCATTCCTGCATTCCTCTGTAAATGAATGAACCTTACAATTTTTACACTTGCAGAATGCAGGTGATGTTTAAAGGGGTGGGTTTACATTTTTTATATATGGGGGAGAATGGGTCAAAAAAAGAATTACTCACCTCACCTATTTCCTTCTGAGTTCGCACTGGCTTTGACATCCTGGTCCTGGCTCGCTAGGCAGGAAATGGCTTGAGATGCCTGCTCAGACAGTTGTGGCGGAGGCGGGTCCACAGTGTGCAAAGTGATTGAGCAGGCATCTCCAGGCACTTCATGTGTGGTGATACAGGACCAGGATTAAACACTAGCAGGAATTCAGTAAGGATTTGAATGGAAGTGGCTGGGGATTGGTGGGGTGAGCAAGGCTTCTTTTGTTGACCCATTATGCTCTAGTGGCCATATGGACATCGCAAAAGTCCAGCATACAGTGTGTTCATTAGACATAAGGCAACACTTCATGGTAATTCAAGTCAACTGCATTTGGATGATCTGTACGTCACACATACGGTAATGACCTTCTGCTGAGGTAAAATTACTTAATGGTGATTGGATTCACCTTAGTAATCTCTGATATCAAAGTTTCAGCATTTACCATCTGTGTGACTTCCACTAAGTATTTTTCACATTTGCCCGTAATAACATAACAATAATATTCAAATTATGTAAAATGTCTACTCTCTGAACAAACGCACATTTGTGTAGATGAAAAAGCACATGATAAACCCTTTACCATTTCAAGCCCTGCAATAGGTTCTGGACAGTCTGGGATATGCCCGATCCAGCGGATAACGCCATATATTGGAGGATCATTTACTTCAACCATGGAATTGGGCTCAAGACCTTTACTTAGAGCCTCGTCTTCAGCAGATGGACTAGAGGGACTACAATTCCTGGGAGGACGGTAGAGGCTAGATGGTGGATGATCTTCTGAAGGCTGATTCAAGTTTTGTGCCTCCTCTTCTTCAATAGGGTTGGTTAAGGGTTGTGGGTCATCCTCAGCTGAAAATATATATTTAGTTTAGTGTATGATTAGTCACACAAGTAAGGAAGTAAGTTTTATGATGTATAAAACTAAGCAACTGTGTATGCCTTATAATATGAGCTCTTAACAACCAGATGTAAGGCAGCTATCCTATAAGTCAATGTTCGATCCTTTAACTAGGCCTTGAGACATGGACAATAAATAAGCCAGGACCTCAATTGCAGACAGCTGTTTCAGGGTGATTGTCCCTCATCAGTGCAGAGCGGAGAGGACTGGCTTAAATGGGTGTGAGGCCTAGGTCAGGATTTGGGGAATACAATATCTTCTTATGGAGATATATGGTGCTGATCGGCAGGAGGTGCTGGGAGTCGGACCAAAAATATGAAAATCCAGGAAACCCCCTTTAATAAAGCCCTTAAAGGGGTATCACAGTTGCCTGATGTTATCCCCTATCAACAGGAGTATCTCGGGAAATGTCAAAAGAAATGAATGGAGTGGCTGCACACATGCACAACTTCATTGCAAGGGGAGGGGGGCTGCAGGGGGTACGGGACCCCCACCAATCTAATGGTTATCCCTTTATCCTGTGGATACGGGATAACATCAAACAATCCGGTGGAAAGGGGGTTTCTTGGATTTTCATATTTTTGGTCCGACTCCCAGCACCTCTTGCAGATCAGCCGTATGAGGAGGCGATGACACTCTAATCCTGTGGATAGAGGAGAACTTCAAACAACAGGAATATCCCTTTAAGCTCTCCCTATTTCAGACAGCTGTTGGCTGAGCGCTCATTCAGTTATCTCCTGCAGCTCCCCCATATAGGGGGAGAAAGCCGCTGCCAGACGTGTGGTGGTCACTTATCTCCCTGAGAACAAAGAGTGTTTAAATCCAACTGCAGATATCAGGGAAGTGCCAGGAAGCCCCCATACACATTAGATGGTTGGCCAATCCCATCAAAATCATTGGGTTTGACTGCCATTAATCCAATGTGTATGGCCAGCTTTAGATTTACTCGTGATATACACCATGGAAGGAAGGCTTGCAGTAGGCAGCATCTAAGACATTGCGCTACATTCACTGTAGGATGATCATAGCAAAAACTGACATTTTGTTGTAAATTTTTCTGTGAAAAGCACGGCTCGTAGACAGATCTCACAGACTGCTATTTACACATACAGGAGGTTCATGCATACAAAATATAAGGTGTTAATGTTTTCGTCCCACAAGGCCATGCCGGATATGCATAAAGAAAAATTTGCACAATGTATACAGAATATGTTGCATATAAGAAAGCTATTTGAGATTCTTGAGAAGATTTCATACAGGTTCCACTGACTTTACTGGTTACTAAAGTAAGGGGAAAGCAAACAGATCTGCGAGCAAATGCAGGAAGAGATTATATACAAAGGTGTGAAAATGCCAATCAGTTCTGTTCAAACTATTACTACCAAGCCATGGTCAGGTAGACTAGGAGCCCATCGATAACTTCTACTGAAATACAGATTTCCCTGAACAAAGTGGAGAGGCAGCTTCAGCATGCACCACATATTCTCAAACATAAACGGGATGCAGGGTGAAGCTCCCAGAAGAATTGCTGCATCAAAATACAAAGAGAAGCCTCAAAACTTCCGTAACTAAATAATTTGGAGTGATAAAACCAAAACAAAACAGCTGAACCCAGACATACCCCTAATTTCACCCAGGCAGCCTGTCTGACTAGGGCATCAGAGCATCTCATGCTCCGATGCCCTCCCTTGCCCTGCGCTGGATCGCGCAGGGCAAGGGCTCTTCTGTTTACATAACACACTGCCAGGCGGAAGCTTCTGCCCGGCATTGTGTTCGGTGACGTCACCGGCTGTAATGGGCCGGCTTTAGCGCTGCCCTAGCCAGTAAAACGGCTAGGGCAGCGCTAAAGCCAGCCCATCAGCGCCGGTGACATCACCGAGCTTGCTGCTGGGCGGAAGCCTCCGCCCGGCAGAGCCTGGTTCGTCACCAGAACCGGGCTAAATGCATTAAATGCTCCGATGCCCTAGTCAGGCGGGCTGCCTGGGTGAAATTAGGGGTATGTCCGGGTTTAGCTGTGAACCCGGACAACCCCTTTACCTTTATAATCACAACTATAAATGCTATGTTTGGAAAGGAGTCCACAAGGTCTATCAAAAGAAGTGTTTATTCTTACAGTGAAGCATGGAGGTGGATCTCTGATATTCTGAAAGTGGGCGAGATCCACCAGCACATGGAATTCAGTCTAAACTGGCGTCGCGATAAGAGCGGCATCACAAAATAATGGAGGACAATTTGCCTTCTCTGAACGCTTTGGGAATGGGCAGGTTCATCACATGAAAAGTAAAGGGCCTCATTCACAGCTATCACAAAGACTGTAAGCCGTCACTGATGTGGGATATTAAAGGGGTATTCCCATCTCATTGATCATAGTTCAAAACGAAATACTGGTGGCCTTGACAATTTTTTTTAATTGGAAGTTATTAGCCATATTGCCCTCATTTTGATATAATGCAATTTTCCTACCCTGCTGTTGATAGTTGGTTTCCCTAGGTTACGGCCCGCTTTCCACGGATCCACAGCGGGCCGCGCTTGCGCAGAGTGCAGACAGTCTTCACCCAGGCAGCCGCTGCTTTCTGCCGGAGCGCGCACGTAGCCGCGCATGCGCAGATCATCTTCCTTCCCTGCGATGTCTGATACAGAGCAGCGCTTGCTCTGTATCAGAAGCGGGCAGCCGCGCATGCGCGGTAATTCTTTTGTGTCTGTGCTCGCATATAGAGCCGCGCATGCTCTGTATGCGATCACAGACATCGCTGGAGAGACAGAGAAGAGAGAATCGCGAGCTGGAGACACGGACCTGCATCTACAGAGGTAAGTATATTAAAAAAAAAAAAAAAAAAAAACCACTATATACACCAACGATTTTTGGCCCCAAAATATTGGTTCTCATATATATATATATATATATATATATATATATATATATATATATATATATATAGAATTATTCTTATATATAAAAAAACAACTATAATTATAACTAAAATAATTGGATGGCTAAAATGAGTTTGGATATTACTTTTTACACTATTTGGGGATGATACTGGAAATACAGAGATTTATGCACAATGGGAAGCGCATTTGAATTTTTTTTTTTATGATGGACATTGTTTTTTATTTTTTTTATATTGATACTGGGGACACTGGGTGTGGATGGGGCCCATTATACTGTGGAGGGAGGGTGAGTGGGGCACATAAATTTATTGTATTTTGGGGTGGGGGGGAATAGGGACATGATAGACAGTGGGGAGCGCTATTTTATTTTGAGGTGCACAGATTTTTATTTTTATATATTGATATTTGGGACAGTAGGGGAAAATAAATGTAGTGTAAAGGGAGACTGGGTGTGGATGGGGGCCATTATACTGTGGAGGAAGGGTGAGGGGAGCACATAAATTTATAGTTTTTTTTATTGGGGGGATAGGGACATGATAGACACTAGGGAGCGCATTTTTATTTTGAGGTGCACAGTTTTTTTTTTATATTGATATTTGGGACAGTAGGGGAAAATAAATGTAGTGTAAAGGGAGACTGGGTGTGGATGGGCCATTATACTGTGGAGGAAGGGTGAGGGGGCACATAAATTTATTGTTTTTTATTGGGGGGGGGGAATAGGGACATGATAGACACTAGGGAGCGCATTTTTATTTTGAGGTGCACAGATTATTATTTTTTTTTTTATATTGATATTAGGGACACTAGGGGGAAGATAAATGTGGTGTAAAGGTACACTGGGTGTGGATGGGGCCATTATACTGTGGAGGGAGGGTGAGGTGGGACATAAATTTATTGTCTCTGGAGGGGGGGGGGGGAATAGGGACCTGATAGACACGGGGAGCGCATTTTTATTTTGAGGTGCACATTTATTTTTTATATATTATTAGGGACACTAGGGGGAAAATAAGGCCCCTTTCATACGGGCGTGATGTCCTCGTGGGTGCAATGTGTGATGCGAACACATAGCACCCGCACTGAATCCTGACCCATTCATTTTAATGGGGCTTTTCACATGAGCAAACTTTTTCACGCATCTGTTCGTCGTTGCGTGAAAATCGCAGCATGTTCTATATTCTGCGTTTTTCACGCAACCCTGGCCCCATTGAAATGAATGGGTTTGCGTGAAAATCGCATTGCATCCGCAACCAGGTGCGGATGCAATGCGGGATTCACTGACGGTTGCCTAGCAATGTTGTTTGTAAACATTCAGTTTTTTCTAACGCAGGTGGAAAATGCTTCGCACCCGCGTGGAAAAAACTAAACAAACGTACACAATCGCAGTCAAAACTGACTGCGATTGTGTGCGGATTGGTGCGGATGTACTGTGACATCACTGTGTTTATTATCCCTGTACTGTGACATCGCTGTGTTTATTATCCTGTACTGTGACATCACTGTGTTTATTATCCCTGTACGGTGACATCGCTGTGTTTATTATCCTGTACTGTGACATCACTGTGTTTATTATCCCTGTACGGTGACATCGCTGTGTTTATTATCTCTGTACTGTGACATCGCTGTGTTTATTATCTCTGTACTGTGACATCACTGTGTTTATTATCTCTGTACTGTGACATCGCTGTGTTTATTATCTCTGTACTGTGACATCACTGTGTTTATTATCTCTGTACTGTAACATCGCTGTGTTTATTATCCTGTACTGTGACATCACTGTGTTTATTATCCCTGTACGGTGACATCACTGTGTTTATTATCTCTGTACTGTGACATTGCTGTGTTTATTATCTCTGTACTGTGACATCACTGTATTTATTATCCCTGTACAGTGACATCGCTGTGTTTATTATCCCTGTACAGTGACATCGCTGTGTTTATTATCTCTGTACTGTGACATCACTGTATTTATTATCCCTGTACAGTGACATCGCTGTGTTTATTATCCCTGTACAGTGACATTGCTATGTGTATTATCCCAGTGCAGGAAGAGGTAAGTGGTCTGTGTTTGTTTTCTATTTTTCAGGGTCGTGAATGCAGAGGACTACGTCGGATTCGGTGGACTACGTCGGACCAGCTTTTTTTTTTTTTTTTAATAAAATGGTCAAACAGGGGTCTGGGGGAGTGTTTATTTCAATAAAATGTTTTATACTTGTGTGTGTGTATTTTTTTTACAACACCGCAGTTTTAGTAATCACGGCTATATACAGACGTCCCTGATTACTATGACTGGGCTTAGTGCTTGCCGGTATGGCAGGCCAGCACTAACCCCAACATCTATTACCTCGGCACCCACCGCCACCAGGGGTGCCGGGAAGAGCCGGGTACCCGCAGGACCGGACCTTCTAAATTGAGGGTCTGGCTCTGGGGCGGCTGCAGGCTGGTACCATTAGGCTGGGAAGGGCCAATAACCGTGTCCCTTCCCACCCTAGTAGTGCCAGGCTGCCGCTGCTGGTTGTATCTGGCTGGCGAAGGGAAAAAGAGGGGGACCCCACGCCATTTTTTTAAAAATTATTTAATTATTTTTGTAAAAAAATGGCGTGGGGTCCCCCCTTTTTCCTCAGACCTCAGATCAGCGTCTTGTGCCCCCATCAGACCTCAGATCAACACAATGTGCCTCCATGTGTTCCCATCAGACCTCAGGTCAGCGTCTTGTGCCCCCATCAGACCTCAGATCAACACAATGTGACCCCATCAGAGCTCAGGTCAGCGTCTTGTGCCCCCATCAGGTCAGCGTCTTGTGCCCCCATCAGAGCTCAGGTCAGCGTCTTGTGCCCCCATCAGACCTCAGATCAACACAATGTGACCCCATCAGAGCTCAGGTCAGCGTCTTGTGCCCCCATCAGACCTCAGGTCAGCGTCTTGTGCCCCCATCAGACCTCAGGTCAGCGTCTTGTGCCCCCATCAGAGCTCAGGTCAGCGTCTTGTGCCCCCATCAGACCTCAGATCAACACAATGTGACCCCATCAGAGCTCAGGTCAGCGTCTTGTGCCCCCATCAGACCTCAGGTCAGCGTCTTGTGCCCCCATCAGACCTCAGGTCAGCGTCTTGTGCCCCCATCAAACCTCAGATCAACACAATGTGACCCCATCAGAGCTCAGGTCAGAGTCTTGTGCTCCCATCAGACCTCAGATCAGCGTCTTGTGCCCCCATCAGACCTCAGGTCAGCGTCTTGTGCCCCCATCAGACCTCAGATCAACACAATGTGATGTAGCAGAGCTGTATGGGTAGCAGTTCAGACACAGTGTGAGAGAGAAAGACATATGTAGCAGAGCTGTATGGGTAGCAGTTCAGGCACAGTGTGAGAGAGAAAGACAGATGTAGCAGAGCTGAGTTAGAAGTTGCTTAGCTATTGGGGGAGGTGAAGACAGATGTAGCGGAGCTGTATAAGTAGCGGTTCATCCACAGTGTGAGAGAAAGACAGATGTAGCAGAGCTGTATGGGTAGCAGTTCAGGCACAGTGTGAGAGAGAAAGACAGATGTAGCAGAGCTGTATGGGTAGCAGTTCAGTCACAGTGTGAGAGTGAAAGACAGATGTAGCAAAGCTGTATGGGTAGCGGTTCAGGCACAGTGTGAGAGAGGACAGATGTAGCAGAGCTGTATAGGTAGCGGTTTATCCACAGTGTGAGAAAGACAGATGTAGCAGAGCTGTATGGGTAGCAGTTCAGGCACAGTGTGAGAGAGAAAGACAGATATAGCAGAGCTGAGTTAGAAGTTGCTTAGCTATTGGGGGAGATGAGGACAGATGTAGCAGTGCTAAGTGTATAAACAACTGCAGTAGATCTATAATGTAAACAAATCTGCATCAGTGCTGGTGGTTGGGGGATGGTAATATTTTATGTGAGGCAATAGCACAGATAATTAGGTTACTAGCTAACATGCTATGGGGACAATGTACAATAGTAAATTATTGTTTTTATGGTAAGAATGGGCTTGTAAAAGATAAAACATGTTTTGTGTGTAAAACTATATTAGAATGCAAGAGAGCCACTTGTTACTGTCTGCTTAGCTCACTTTGGCTCTGAGTGAGGATTCCACAGCAGGAGAGATGAGCTTCACAGACACTGCAGGCTGATGACTCATACTATCCACATGAAGGAGCACACAAGTACTGAGCTCTCAGTGTGATGTCATAAGGAGGCGTGGCAGCCCTTCACTCAAACTGCCTAAGCCCGCCCAGCCTTAGAAGCAGGAAACCAGGAAGTGAACTGCAGAGCTGGCTGCTGGTAAGGCTGAAATAGCAAGATGAGAATACCCCTTTAAGATCTAAGGGTGTGCAAACTATTGAACAGGAATTTCATTATTTCCATTCTTGCTATGGTTTGTTTACAGCACTCCATCACCAGGTCACCCCCTATAAAACCAAGTACATAGCCTGGTAGGGGTGATCCTGCAGTTTAAAGTACAGTGGTCCCTCAAGTTACAATATTAATTGGTTCCAGGATGAACACTGTTTGTTGAAACGAGTAATCGGTTTCAAAGTCCCAAAATGTCATCCAAGATAAGAGTAAATGAAGGTTCAAGAAAAATAAGCAGATAACTAAGAGATAAAACAAGTCCTTACATATAACAGTCAAGAATAGCTGCTAAAGTAGCCTTGATTGGTTGGATCTGAGTCTGTGGCATTGTATGTTGAGTCTGGTTTCATCTTACGATGGGTCAGAAAAGACCATTGTATGTTGAAAATATTGTATCTTGATGCCATTGTATCTTGAGGGACCACATGTAATACCTTTCTCTTCACTGTCAGGCCCAGGAGATCAGCCAGCTCTGACACTCCCCCACTTCTTGCGAGTCATCTTCTGAGTCTCTTACTAGGGACCTTACCTGACAACAGTCAGTGGATTGCAAACAAGGTGGAAGTGAGACCCCTAGTGGCCATGACTTTACAGCTTTTTTTTTTCCAGGTAGATGCAGCCTTTAAAGGGGTATTCTCATCTTAGACAATGGGGGCATATCGCTAGGATATGCCCCCATTGTCTTATAGGTGCGGGTCCCACCGCTGGGACCCGCACCTATATCCAGAACGGAGCGGGGAGCGCTGCGCCTGGAGGACCCCAGGTTTCTGGGGGTCCGGCCACCACCAGGCGCAGCTCCCCGCGCCGCTCATAGAAATGAATGGGAGCCGGGCCGTGCATGCGCGGTGCGCTCCCATTCATTTCTATGGAGCCGACGGAAGTAGCCGAGCCAGCGCTCGGCTATTTTCGGCGGCCCCATAGAAATGAATGGAGGGCGGCTGCGCATGCGCAGTGCGCCCTCATTCAGTTCGGGGGCTCCATTCTGGAAATAGGTGCGGGTCCCAGCGGTGGGACCCGCACCTATAAGACAATGGGGGCATATCCTAGCGATATGCCCCCATTGTCTAAAATGAGAATAACCCTTTAATTAAAGGATTTAGAAATTTGATAAACCGTTCTTTATTAAATGAAATTGTGTGAAAATACAGCGACTCTTTAAAGGGGTTGGTCCGTAGGATAAATGTTATAAATAGGACAAATAAATGATGAAAGATGTAACTTTTATACTGAATAATTCAGCAGGCGATTGTCGGGAAGGACAATGGCCTGGTCGTCAGTTACATTTACATGCAGTGCTCTCTTCCACAGTGTGGGTAGGGTTGATCACTTGTCCCCATACATAATCCTTGTTTGCCGGTAGCAAAAAGTGGTTGGACGGAACAATCTGCTGCTGGCAAATGATGATTTTGGTAACCGCATAATCATATTAGCAGACAAATAAGCATTTGGCTTATTCATTGGGTAATCGCCTGGATCTCTACAATGGAAGATAATTGCTAACAAGCGTCCCTACGAATGCTTTTTAGCGATTATCTGGGCAATTCTCGGCCCATGTAAAGGGACCTTTACTCACCTCATTGATCCCCAGCTGCTATTTTTCTGGGTCCCCATTGATTTCCACTCCCTGGTCCCAGTATGACACGCAGAAAATTCCTGATCAAGCCAATCACTGGCTAAGAAGGGTCACCTCTGTGGAGAGTGATGGGCTGAGCAAGCATGTCCAGGCGTTTCCTGCTAGGAAGCGGACACCAGCAAGCACCTGGCGCAGGAGACTGGTGAAGTGTATGATACTTCTTTATTTTTAACCCACCAGGCAGCCCCTTTAATGACACATCACGGTTTTAACTGAAACAGATTAAAACTCACAGATGTTCTTCTATGGTCACTCATGTTTGGGGTCTCTCACATTACTACGTACCTTGTAAAGTGTGTTCTTCTGGAGCACAACGCTTCACATTCTTTTCCTCTGACTGTGGGACATCTGTGGAAACAAGGCCAAACATCAGCCAGGTGGAGTTGTCCGATGGATCTCGAGGCTGCCATCTTATTATGGATGGCACATGTCCTCATTTCCATGTACACACAGAGAGACAAATGGGAGGGCATCCTCCTCTGTGGACGCTGCATGTGCTGGATGATGCAGAAGACTTGTACCTTGCTGTGTTTGCATAGATTTCCCTATTTTTGTCGTGCCATTTATCTGCTCTTGGAAATATTGAAAACACAAAGGTGCATAATGAAGGTATTTTACAATTCTAATTCCAAACGAGACTCGGAGCTGTAGACTCCAATCATCACATAATTCATACCATGTGAATAAATCACTGATTACCAGTTACGTAAGCACTTCTAGGATGATGGATCCATTAAAATGTAATCCTGGTGACAGTGGAACTTCAAGAAGAACTCCTGCAAACATTTTTATTCCATGTCCTGCTAGAAATGTACATGATGTAATCTGTAGTGAATGTCATTTTCTTACCAGTAGCTGAATTTTTGAGTTATATCATCCTGAAGTTTCTTATCTGTGTCATGTGACTAGGAATTAGACCCAACTCACACATAGACTTATGTGTGGACAGGAAGTCTAATTCTCTATGCATTCCTATGGGAGCCTCACTTTCAGTCTCATAGGAATGAATAGAGAAGTGACTGGCTTCCTGTCCTGGGTCAGTTAGAGGTCAGGGAGTTGGTCACATGACCCAGCTACAATAAGAAGAGAGTGGAAACTCTCAATTTCAGCCTCTGATAAGAAAATGACATTCACTACAGAGGTGAATCACACTCGAGAACCCTAGAAATAAAACAGTTTAAGAATGGAGATAATCTTCCACCAAAACAGACTGCCGACAGATGTGCTGTGTCAGTGACGGCCTGGACACGGACGGATTTCTAGTTTGTACAGTATTCCTTTATAATGTCCTTTACATGGCAGCTTTCCTTCAAAAGGTGGTGCCATACTTGTGCCCAGGTTGTGCCTGGTATTACAGCTCAGCGCCAAGAGACTTGAATCATGCAGCCATTTTTTTCTAACCCTGGAGAACTCCTTTAACCCTTTCCTGATGCAGCGATTTTCCATGCTTGCATTTTCCACTCCCTGCCTTCCCAGAGCCATAACTTTTTTATTTTTCCATTCTCATAGCCGTATAAGGGCTTGTTGTACTTTCAATTCCATTTAATATGGCATATAATGTAGCGGGGATCTGGAAAAAAAAAATCAAAATTGGGTGGAACTGGAAAAAAAACATGCAAATTCCGCCACAGTTTCATGGGTTTTATTTTTATGGTGTTCATCATGCGGTAAAACTGACTTGTTCTCTTCATTCTCTGGGTCAGTAGGATTACGTCAGTACCACTCTTGTATTTTAATACTGAAAAAAAAAAGTTTCGAAAAAATTCATTTTTCTTTTAATTGCTGTATTCTGTCTTGTTATGTCTATGGAGATGTATGAGGGCCCATTTTTTGCAGGACGATCTGTAATTTTTGCTCATACCACTTTGTGGTTTACATGAGTTTTTGATCACTTTTTATTCAATTTTTTGGGGAAGTATTTTTTTAAATTGTTTATTTATTGTTTATTTTGATTTTGCGGAAATGGGGGGTGATTTGAATTTTTAGATTTTTTTTTTAAATTTTGCTAAACTTTTTTTTAAAACTTTTTGTAAGGTCCCCAATTGGACCTCAACTTTCAATTATCAATTACTGCAATTTGATAGAATAATGGAATTTGCTCCGCTAATCTGTACAGAAATCACTATATTACAGTTCAGTGCTGCCACCTGCTGGCTTGAACTGTAATATACAAGTAATAAGCCTGGAAACCTAGTACAGGCTCAGGCTCATTACCGTACAGGAACATCTTCCCCAATCTCTCCTGGGGGAGGCGTTCTCTCAGACGCCATAGTCACATTTGAACACGGCACCCGAGGGGTTAAATGTCCGCTGAGAAAACTGAAGTTTTAATATTTGCAAATAAGCCTCAAGAAGCAATGGGGGCGTTGCTGTTACTCCTAGAGGCTCTGCTTTCTCTGTAACTACACTTTGACTGACAGGGCTAGGTGGTGTGATGTTTTCACTGCCTGGTACTGACAATCAAAGTGCACAGAGCTTGGCAGTTGCAGAGAGAGCAGAGCCTCTAGGTGTAATGGCAACACCCCCGTTGCTCCTAGAGGCTCATTTGCATACAATAAAACATAATTTTTCTCAGCAATGAGGGCACATATGAACATGGGACCAACACAGATGCCTTCAGTTACCAAGTGCAGAGGTGAAGGAAAAAAAGCTTTGTGGCTACTTTGGGAGATGGGTCGGGATGGTAAGCCTGAATGTGATTATTGGGGTTATGGAGAAACAATGAGGAATGAGCTTTGTGACTACTTTGCGAGTGGGGGGGAGCATGGTCAGCCTGACTGTGATTGCTAGGGGGCTAGGAGGGGGTAAGC
Organism: Rhinella marina; assembly: GCA_900303285.1. NCBI lineage: Eukaryota > Metazoa > Chordata > Amphibia > Anura > Bufonidae > Rhinella > Rhinella marina. Next base: position 50,811 of record ONZH01003341.1, read on the forward strand.
TTTGTGACTACCGTATTTTTCGCCCTATAAGACGCACCTAAGTTTTACAGGAGGACAATAAGAAAAAAATATTTTTCATCAGACCTCAGCTCACAGTCCCAATCAGACCCCCAATGTTAATAAGACCCCAATAAGACCTCAGATCACACCTCAGATTAGACCCCAATGTGAATAACCCCCAATCAGATCTGAGATAAGAGCCCCATGCCTCCAATATCATCCACCAATGCCTCCAATATCATCCCCCAATGCCTCTTATGTCAGCCCCCAGTGGCTACGGTATGTTGGGGAAGCAGGGCTGTGGAGTCGGTAAGCCAAAGCCCCGACTCCGACTCCTACTCCCTCATACATGGAACTTGTTTAAGTGATAACTTTAAACAAATTTGCATAAAATCAATAGTACAGATAAGTCATGACAAAAACAGTTTGTAATCTATCAGGCTTCTCTGGGTACAGCTCACTTAGGGCCTAATAAGAGGCGTAGCTAGAGGTTCAGCACATGGGGGGGCGAAACATACTTGAGTGGGCCCCCCACTTATTGGTTTCCAACTTCACAGGCACATACTACTAGTTGTGGTTATAATACTGTATTAGCAAGATGACTATATAAACTGCTAGATCATCTATGCTGTTGAGTACAGTACAATAGACTTTCTACATACCCTACTCTAAATACTCTACCACATAATGCAGTAAAATATAGGATTAATAGGAGTAAAAAAGGGGACTCCTATGTTAAAGGAAATCTGTCCCCAGCTTTTACATCACTAAACTAACAGTCCCTTGCCCCCATCAGACCTCAGATCGGCTTAATGTGCCCCCATCAGACCTCAGATCAGCGTATTGTGCCCCCATCAGACCTCAGATCAGCGTATTGTACCCCCATCAGACCTCAGAGCAGCAGAATGTGCCCCCATCAGACCTCAGATCAGCAGAATGTGCCCCCATCAGACCTCAGATCAGCAGAATGTGCCCCCATCAGACCTCAGATCAAAAGAATGTGCCCCCATCAGACCTCAGATGAGCAGAATGTTCCCCCATCAGACCTCAGATCGGCTTAATCTGCCCCATCAGACCTCAGATCAGCGTATTGTGCCCCCATCAGACCTCAGATCGGCTTAATGTCCCCCCATCAGACCTCAGATCGGCTTAATGTGCCCCCATCAGACCTCAGATCGGCTTAATGTGCCCCCATCAGACCTCAGATCGGCTTAATGTGCCCCCATCAGACCTCAGATCAGCAAAATGTGCCCCCATCAGACCTCAGATCAGCAAAATGTGCCCCCATCAGACCTCAGATCAGCAGAATGTACCCCCATCAGACCTCAGATCAGCAAAATGTACCCCCATCAGACCTCAGATCAGCAGAATGTACCCCCATCAGACCTCAGATCAGCAAAATGTTCCCCCATCAGACCTCAGATCAGCAAAAATGTTCCCCCATCAGACCTCAGATCAGCAAAATGTTTCCCCATCAGACCTCAGATCAGCAAAATGTTCCCCCATCAGACCTCAGATCAGCAAAATGTTCCCCCATCAGACCTCAGATCAGCAGAATGTACCCCCATCAGACCTCAGATCAGCAGAATGTGCCCCCATCAGACCTCAGATCAGCAGAATGTGCCCCCATCAGACCTCAGATCAGCAAAATGTACCCCCATCAGACCTCAGATCAGCAAAATGTGCCCCCATCAGACCTCAGATCGGCTTAATGTGCCCCCATCAGACTCCATAATGGAAGCGCTCACTTGTATTCGCCTGATTGTACTAAGGCCATCCCTGCTGGGCCCCCCCAGAGGTATTGGGCCCAGAGCATCGCCTCCCCTGCCCCCCCTCTCCCCCCAGTAGCTACGCCTCTGGGCCTGATGTATGAAAACTGTCTGGGTCTAAGACTTTTTTTGTTGCCCATAGCAACCAATCAGAGCTCCCCTTTCATTTCTCCAGTTTTCATACATAAGGCTCTAGGTGTTTTACATCAGCAGCAGATAGAAGCCATGAGAGCAGCTAACCTCTCCACACATGAGCTCAGAGGAAACATAAAGCAGAGAGAACATGCACTGGACATGAAGGGCAGTACACAGTCATCTCAACTAAAAGCCGAAATCCTTAGATCAGGAATAGAACAGACATTTATAGGACATTTCATCATTTCACAAATTCTTATAAAAATATATTCAGCACTGAACTAAATGTACTAATTCATTATATATTTTAGGAGTCGGAGTCGGTCCATTTTATACTGACTCCACCAAAATGGTGACCGACTCCGACTCCCGGGTGATGCTAGGATAAGGAGAGCGAGCGCGCTGTAGAAGGACCTCAGGAAGCATGGCGCCGCCGCCGTAGAGGTGCTGATGAGGACTCCTAAGAAGTGTAAAACCGTCCCGGACATCAAGGTGACAGCAGTGTGTGATTATCACACACTGCATTACATACATCACGCACTGCACCACATGCACCACAGGCAGGATATTATAGCCAAGTGATATAGTACAGGGTTAATTCCACTCTATTGGACTGGACGTGGCTATAATTGTCTGCTGTTATTTAGACTAGTTATTGTTCCCCCGAATAAATCCCCACCTCTTAGGGCACGGTCACTCAGCACTATTTATTTTTGTTGTTCTGCTCCGTTAGATGAGCAGAGCAACAAAAATAACGGAAGTGCTGAATTAGGCAGGTAAGGTTGGGATTTTGTCATACGTTCAACGTACACAAAAACCGTATACATTAGCGGACGCCATACTGTGACAGATGCTATACTGTGGCGTCCATCACCATGGAGTTCCATTGTGTAACAAAAAAAAAAAAAAAAAAAAAAGGATCTTTTTTTGCAGGACGGGAAAGCGTAGTGAACCTCATTTTTCCATCCTGCAAAGTTCAGCAAAAAAACAAACAAACATGTAGTCTAATGTATACTTTCTTTTTTACAATGGAACTCTGTGGTGACGGACGGCACAGTATGGCGTCTGTCTGAGACGTTTGTTAACATATTTGTTTTTTTGTGTACATTAAATGTATGACAAAAACGTGATGTGAATCCAGCCTAACTGACAGGGAAGAAGCTGAACAGACCCCGTCGACTATGATGGAGTCCGTTCAGTTTCCATTCACGAGCCTGTATTTTTACCGGACAAAAAACTCCTGCATACAAGGCTTTTTTGTTCGGTGTTTCAACAGAATCTGCAACAGAGGCTCCAAATGCAGCCTCCAACGCAGATGTGAACAACTGCAGGCCGATAGATTATACATTTGAATGACCGCCACTTTCGAACTTCTTCTCGGGTGAAAATACTCCTCAAATATGGTTAGAGAAGTATTTTTACTCTTCTGGAAAAAACATAGCGCAACCTCTGTGGTCATGGTTGAGATCTGAATGCGATTACAGTGGGGGAGTTAACTTGGCCCTGGATGTGTATAGCAGCACTGGGTATATTATACTAGGTAATCTACCCACTACAGTGGATGTATAGAGGATTATACTGGAAGAGAGGGCACTGGATGTGACCTATAAAAGGCAGTCAGTTGAAACATCCTTGTACATGGGATATTATAGGTATATTCATGCATATAGGTGCCACAATTATAGTACATTCCGATGCAGTGTTATAATAGACTTGCTTGCCAAGAGAGTAACAGAAAGGAGCAGTCTAGTATCCAAAAATTTGATTTGCTCCTGAATTTTTCAGTTTAGGAGCAAATGTCTCCTAGTAATTTTTAACCTGGAGCACTGCAACAGCATAGAAAAGGTTAATATAACAACTGGTTTAATGGTTACCATTTTCTTGATCCTTCTCGCCCATCCTCTGTGGACTTCCCTGCCTCATTCCGCGTGGCCGGAATACCAATGGTTTGGAGCGTGGTTCTTGACAGTTTCTGCTTCTCAAAACTGACTCTTCATGTCCTCCGGGAGTCTTCTCCTCTATTCTTCCTGATTTTCTTACAGGGTATTCAGCCCAATCTCTCTCCAATCTGCTTCCCGATACAAAAACCCCACAATTCTCGTCACAATGGAAGAATCTCTGACCGCGAAATGACCCGTCTGTGAAGCCTTTCCCCATGGCATGCCCCTGAAATGCAAGACCGGTCAACAAAAAATAATAATACAGCTAAAAAGAGTTGCGTAATTTGTGCCAGAATTTACAGATGTTTCCAACACACTTGACACTTTTCCAAAGCTTCTATACAATGGGGTGTGGTTTAGCAGGAAGGGGTGTGGTGTAAAGTGTGACAATATGCACCAAAATATGTGCCAACATTTCAGTGCAAATATTTGGCATAGACTAAGTTAGATCCAAAGGGGAGGATGCGTCTAATTTATGATGGCATAGACTAAGTTAGAAGGCCCTTCATGTACTTCTTTGCCGCATCTTGCAGATTGCAGACCCAATAAAGTCAATGGGTCCCCAACGCGAAGTGGTGTGCACACGGTCTGTGTCCCTGTTTTGCGGATCCACGATTTGTGGTCTGCAAAACAGACACGGTCACGTGAATGCACAGAATTAATCAATGCGGCCTACTATTGGCAACAAGCAGACCACACTAGCTCACAAAGAGGTCCATCAGGTTGTGCTGAAAAGTCTGGCGTTTACATGTGGAAACATAGCACATACTATATGAGGGAGGGTCTGAATGGAGCCTCTGATGCAAATGTGAACAGAGCCTAACCGGTTGTCTTGTTACTAACTGATAGCTCACCATAAGCTGAACTCCAAAGAAGATCTCTTGTTCCTGATTGACAGACCCCTTGTAACGAAGCACGCCCCTCTCTTTGCGTCCACTGGAGGACTTGACTTGGACTCGGACATGATCCCCGGTTTTTAGGTGCATTACTTCCCGCAGTCTTTTATGGTCCATATAAAAGCCATATCGCTCTTCTGTATCAGTGACTGCCAGTAATACCTTCCATACCAAAGGTCCAATCTCCTTTACAGACTCTGGGTCCACCCCAACCACCTTCTCAGTTTCATGTACTCTGAGCCATAGGATGGGTGAATGGAGCAGAGTACTGTCTGTCCTGGAGAGGTATGAGGAAGGGGCCGCAGTCAACGTTAGTAGACTCCCTCTCTCCACTTTGTCGTATTTGCCATCTGGATTTTGGAGTACTGATGAGAAGTCACAAACAGCAATATATAAATTTGGGGACGACATTTCACTCCACTTTCTTCAGTAGGTGAATCAAGAAGAAATACAGGGAACCTGGAAGAGAAGACACCTCTCTGATCAGAACGCCTCACTGCCAGCTCCAAACCGGTTACATCTGAGCGTGCAAATTTATGGGGAGTCTGGAGGGACACATGCCCTCATCTGAAAGCTATATTACATGTATGCATGGCTTTACAGTAGCTCATTCAGGACCTATTTTTGCACGGTCTCCACCACACTGACTAATGTCAGACATATAAAAGCGAGTTCAATGCGAGAAACTCGCAGCGTGTGTTAGTGAGCGGTCAAGTCCTGACCTCCGCTCCTCTGATAGGATTGCACAGCATTAGGGCCCATGTCCATGAACCTAAGGGCTCCATGCCTGTGCTTCGGACAAATAGCGATCCGCAATGCACAGGCACTGACTGTGTGCACTCCTTGCTGTGGAGGCGGACTCACTGGCTTGAATGGGTCTGCGATCTGCAAGATATGGCAAACGATAGGACATGTCTTATCTTTTGCGGTGCGGAGGGACAGACCTGATAGCACATGGAAGCTCTTTGTAGTATTTCTGAGTGCTTCCGTGCCTCCGCACCGAAAATGACAGGACATGTCCTATCTTTGCCCGTATCTTGTGGATCGCAGACAGCTTCAAGTCTATGGGTCTGCATCCGCAGCACTGAGTGCACACAGCAGGTGCCCATATACTATTGACCTACCATTTGCGGTCCGCAATATGGGAGTGGAGCCCTTACGTTCGCCCTTATAATGATTTATAATGCAGTGTGACCCTGACAGTCCTGGACTCTATTGTATTACACTGACAGCATTATGTTAGTGTAATTCAGTAGATGTCAGCACTCTAAGACTACCTGCACACGAATGCAGCTAAATGCACAATAAATCCGCAGAAATTTCAGTGCGGATTTCTGTGCGTTTCTACAGCATATCTGCACCAAAAAGCACAATGTCTAACAGCGGTTTTTGGTGCAGATTTGATGCAGTTTCGTCACAGATCGCATCCCTCATTGGAAACGAGTGATATCTACAGCTTACACCACAAACATAATTAACATGATTTTGAAATACACACAGAAAGTCAACTTCTGCACAGAAAAAAAATCTGCAAGGTGTATATGGATTTGTATAATCTCACACAATTTGCTGGTAATGCTCTGTTTTTTTCTGCACGGGAATCTGCACGGAAAAAACGCACATATTCCGCAATGTGGGCAAGTGGCCTATAAATCAGTATAAAAGGCTGGGCTGGGCTGTCAGAGGGGCGGTGGACAGAACGGGACCTCTTACTGACACACGCTGCGAGTTTTCCGCATTCAGCTCGCTCCTGTGTCTGGCCTAAGTCTACCCCTGATGTATATGTACACCTTGGGTTATATAAAGATTTCGAATAGGGCGCCCATAGCCTGGTATGGGTCCGTACTGATTTACTCAGAGGAATTTCCCAACAGGGGCCATGAGAAAAAAAAAAACAGCATGCTCCAAAACATATATTACTTCTAGTGCCCCACACAGGACTACAATGCACTCAGGTAAGTGGGCATGATGCCAGTGACCTATATAGGTCATCAGCGCTCTATTGGTGGGGCCCCATCTGGTCTCTTTCTGGGGGCCACACACAGGTTATGTGATGATGAGCAGACCTTACAGCCTCTGATTGAGTCAATGCAGGGTCAGATACACTGGGCACACACACACTACCTGCCACAAATGAGCCCCCCAGTAATACAAGTTCACAACTCAAGTTGACAGGCAATGAAGCAGCACTCCACCTGAAGGAGGCAGAGGAGGCTCAGCACACTGGATATCAGTAGAAAAGCTGAAAGAACTTCCCCTTCCTCACATTAACCCTTTCACCTGCTAGTTCTTCAGCCTTCAGCCCACTGCCTGGTGATAAACACATCTCTAACAGCAAAGTCTTACAACTACCAGCGTGCTATGCCAGAGGCAGGGCATGCTGGGCGTTGTAGTGTAACAAGAGCCGGGGGGGCGGCTCATTAGAGCTTGTAATTATAAAAGCGGCACCCTCACCTTCATAAACTGTCTGCTCCCTCAGCACTGCATCCAGTCACACGCAGGGCTCTGCTTCAGAAGGGGTTCTTCAGCCTCCGCAAACTTTCCGACAAGACTGGGAATTTACAACAAGGAAGTGTGCACAAAGAGAGCTGACAGCCCGGACAGCCAATCAGCGACAAGGAAGGGTTGTGAGAACCAATAGAAGAGCAGAAGGGGCGGGGTGGGAAAGTCCCAACTTGTGACAGAACGGAGAAGTATGCACTGTGGACTGAGAAGTGTGTATATGACCTGTGTGAACTGAGAAGTGTGTATAGCTGTCCTGTGTGGACTGAGGAGTGTGTATAGTTGTCCTGTGAGGACTGAGGAGTGTGTATAGTTGTCCTGTGAGGACTGAGGAGTGTGTATAGTTGTCCTGTGAGGACTGAAGAGTGTGTAGCTGTCCTGTGTGGACTGAGGAGTGTGTATACCTGTTCTATGTGGACTGGGGAGTGTGTAGATGTTCTATGTGGACTGAGGAGTGTGTGTATATGTTCTATGTGGACTGAGGAGTGTGTGTATATGTTCTATGTGAACTGAGAAGTGTGTATAGTTGTCATGTGAGGACTGAAGAGTGTGTATACCTGTTCTATGTGGACTGAGGAGTGTGTGTATATGTTCTATGTGGACTGAGGAGTGTGTGTATATGTTCTATGTGGACTGAGGAGTGTGTGTATATGTTCTATGTGGACTGAGGAGTGTGTGTAGCTGTCCTGTGTGGACTGAGGAGTGTGTGTAGCTGTCCTGTGAGGACTGAGGAGTGTGTGTAGCTGTCCTGTGAGGACTGAGGAGTGTGTGTAGCTGTCCTGTGAGGAGTGTGTATATGTCCTGTGAGGACTGAGGAGTGTGCATATGTCCTGTGAGGACTGAGGAGTGTGTATACCTGTTCTGTGTGGATTGAGGAGTGTGTATATGTTTTATGTGGACTGAGAAGTATGTGTATGTCCTGTGTGTACTGAGGAGTGTGTATATGTTCTATGTGGACTGAGGAGTGTATATACCTGTTCTGTGTCGACCGAGGACAGTGTATAGCTGTCCTGTGAGGACTGAGGTTTGAGGAGTGTGTATAGCTGTCCTCTGAGGTTTGGGGTGTGTGTATAGCTATCCTGTGTGGACTGAGGAGTGTGTATATGTCCTGTGTGGACTGAAGTGTATATATTTGTCCTGTGTGGACTGTATCATATGTATATATTTGTCTTGTATCACATGTACATAACTGTCCTGTATACTTGTCCTGCCTGGCATGGCACGTGAAAACACTGTTCCATCATGTTGAGGAGATTGAACTGGCTGCTGCTGCAGCTTATGCGGCTTGTGGCGGTGGGTGAGTCTGGGGGAAGGAGAGGGGCCACATATAGTTTCCCTTTCAGGTAAGTTGGCAGCAGGTGTCTGTTCGCCAAAAGCTGCATACACAGTGTTTACTGGTAATAAGGTAATTTGGCCTCCCTTTTGGAAAACATTCCACCATTTTGCTTAGATAGCGAGAGTCTTAAAAGTATGGGTATCCGGTGATCATCAGACTGCTTGAATGATACCTGTCAGTGTGTAAGCAAGCCAGCATAAAGGTCACCATTCTGGCCAGCATGCCCAAGGAGCCAGTTCTTTCCAACTCCAACCCCCACTGACACTATAGGGTGTCATGGTCGGTGTCACATCATCATCCTCCAACTCCTCCTACAGTGGCTGCTCCTTCTCCGCCTCTATGGGAGTTTCTCCTTGTGGGTCTCCAACAGATACATGGCAGACAGCAAGATGCGTTAGATGTTCTTCCGCCATCCCCCTGCTGCATGAGTGTCAGCGCCTGTTCGAAGATAAATATGAGGGGAATGAGATCGTTGTCGATGTCGCAGTTGTCCCTACTCACACATTGTGTGGCCTCTTCGAGAAGGGCCTCAGCACCGAATAGGTGTCTCAGAGGAGCTGCCACTGCCTGACCTCAAAACAACACGTGCTCCCTTCTGAGCCAGTGTGCTACATCACAAAATCATTCACGGCTTTTCGCTGCTTGTACAGATGCTCCATTATATACAATGTAGAATTCCAGTGAGTTGGAACATCGCGGATTAAGGGGTGTAAGCCAGCACAGTTTGCAAGCCATTGTTTTTATTAATAAAGCATTGCACAACTAGGTTAATCACAAGAGTCATGCAGGGAGCATGTCCATGGAGGAGGACCGGAAGGAGGCGTATGAGTACCTGGTGTGGGAGGCAGGCCGACACAATTTTGGAGGGTTTAAAAGGACCTGTTGCTCTTGTGCTGCCTCATCATTGTTACAAAAAAACATTGTCCCAGTGGGCCATGAAAGACATACTGTACCTGCCCGTAACAGCTGCTCCAGGTGTCCACTGTGGCATGCACCTTGCCACACAACGACAATTGCATTGAGCAAACCACATTCTCTACCACGTGAGAATACAAGGCAGTGATTGCTTTTTTGGGCGAAATAACGCTGGCATCATCCAGCGAGGCTGAGCGCACACCATCAGCTCAATAAAGGCAGCAGACTCTACTAAATGGTACTGTAGCGACTGCACCGCCAGCGAATTGGCTACGTGGGGGTTCAGCTTTTAGGCAAGCTAACTGCTGGTCAAGAATAGTTTTCTTATGGATGTCTCACGATGGAGCGGAGAAGTAGTCTAACCAGAAGAAGAAGCTGATGCTGATGAAGGGGACCAAAGCTCCCCGAAACGCGTTGTCTTGTGTATATTATTTAACAATAAAAGAAGAGAAGAGTTTCTTTTATGATACTAAGGGTATTGCTTGGAAATGTGGGCTGGCTGCCACAAAGAAGATCAGGAGAAGGATGTTATGGACACCCTCTTGTCACAATTTAGGGGTAAGGGCAGCCCTGAACTCAACCCCACCACTGACCCTGCCTAATTGCACAGCCCGTCCTAGGCAACGGCGTACAACTTGTCGACAGTCCCTATCCTAGGTACATGCTGGGGTGTACAGGGAGGGGGAACAACAGGAGAAAACAAAAGACAGAACACAATAAGAGGGTAATCACCAAGCCGAGGTCAAACCAGGAAGTCACGTCAAAACCAGGGGAGCAAACAGGAGCGAAGTCAATAACACGAGCCGAGGTAAAAATCCGAGAAGCAACGAGGTACAAGAGGATGAGACGAGAACGAAGTCTAATACACAATCCGAACTCCAAACACACTAGTCACAGGAGTTCACAGGTAGCAAGTACTGGAAGACCAATCACAGGCAACCTATGGGCAGCAGGCTGCCTGTTTAAATAGGCCCAGCAGATGGGTCACGTGACATGGCCAGCGTCATGTGACCCAAATCAGAAAACCTCATACACCTGAGCGCCGACTCATGGGCGTCGGCGTTCAGCTCCCCAGCTGCTTGTTGTCCAGGGGATGGAGGACGCTGGCCGCGCTTGTGAAGTGCGCGTCACTGGGTTCTCCCCTCCCCTGGGTTGCTAGGGATGCGAGGACGCCATCCGCGTCCGACTCTTCCTCCCTCATCATCGCCATGGAGACGAGGACGCAGGCCACGTCTCCGCTCCTGAACAGACTCGGTTACACCTCTTTTCTGGAATTTGGGAGCGGTTTCAAAGGGTCTCCAAGTCTGTCAGTGTGGTTCAAATGGATTCCTTAACGATGCATAGGAGAGAGAGAAAGAAAGACATAGATACGTTTCCAGGTATCTTTCTCTGGGGAACAATGCCCTACAGAGAATTTTATTATCAACAGACATAATTAGGTGGGATTACATTCATCTAATCAGTTTAAAGCAAAACTATGTCTAGTGAAGACTAGACATGATGCAAATTACATAGGGTAAAGGAAACATTGTACATACAGTACAGACCAAAAGTTTGGACACACCTCATTCAAAGAGTTTTCTGTATTTTCATGACTATGAAAATTGTAGATTCACACTGAAGGCATCAAAACTATGAATTAACACGTGGAATTATATACTTAAAAAAGTGTGAAACAACTGAAAATATGTCTTATATTCTAGGTTCTTCAAAGTAGCCACCTTTTGCTTTGATTACTGCTTTGCACACTCTTGGCATTCTCTTGATGAGCTTCAAGAGGTAGTTACCTGAAATGGTATTCCAACAGTCTTGAAGGAGTTCCCAGAGATGCTTAGCACTTGTTGGCCCTTTTGCCTTCACTCTGCGGTCCAGCTCACCCCAAACCATCTCGATTGGGTTCAGGTCTGGTGACTGTGGAGGCCAGGTCATCTGGCGTAGCACCCCATCACTCTCCTTCTTGGTCAAATAGCCCTTACACAGACTGGTGGTGTGCTTGGGGGTCATTGTCCTGTTGATAAATAAATGATGGTCCAACTAAACACAAACCGGATGGAATAGAATGCCGCTGCAAGATGCTGTGGTAGCCATGCTGGTTCAGTATGCCTTCAATTTTGAATAAATCCCCAACACTGTCACCAGCAAAGCACCCCCACACCATCACACCTCCTCCTCCATGCTTCACGGTGGGAACCAGGCATGTAGAGTCCATCCGTTCACCTTTTCTGCGTCGCACAAAGACACGGTGGTTGGAACCAAAGATCTCAAATTTGGACTCATCAGACCAAAGCACAGATTTCCACTGGTCTAATGTCCATTCCTTGTGTTCTTTAGCCCAAACAAGTCTCTTCTGCTTGTTGCCTGTCCTTAGCAGTGGTTTCCTAGCAGCTATTTTACCATGAAGGTCTGCTGCACAGTCTCCTCTTAACAGTTATTGTAGAGATGTGTCTGCTGCTAGAACTCTGTGTAGCATTGACCTGGTCTCTAATCTGAGCTGCTATTAACCTGCGATTTCTTATGAACTTATCCTCCGCAGCAGTGGTGACTCTTGGTCTTCCTTTCCTGGGGCGGTCCTCATGTGAGCCAATTTCTTTGTAGCGCTTGATGGTTTTTGCGACTGCATTTGGGGACACTTTCAAAGTTTTCCCAATTTTTCAGACTGACTGACCATAATTTCTTAACCCTTTCGCACCCGGAGCTTTTTTCGGTTCTGCATTTTCGTTTTGCGCTCCCTGCCTTCAAACAGCCATAACTCTTTTATTTTTCTGTTCACATAGCTGTATGAGGGCTTGTTTTTTGCGGGACAAGTTGTACTTTCCAACGCCACCATTTAATATTGCATACGGTGTAGTGGGAAGCAGGAAAAAAATTCCAAACCGGGTGAAATTGCAAAGAAAACGCTATTCCGCTACAATTCTACGGGTTTCTTATTTACAGCGTTCGATGTGCATTAAAACTGATCTGTTACTTTCATTCTACTGGTCAGTACGAATCCGGCAATACCTAATATGTATAGTTTTTCCTGCGTTTTCATAGTGATAAAATAATTCGAAAGTTGCCCTTTTTTTTTTTTCCCTTGTCAAATCTTGACCCCTATAACTTTTTGGTATTTATGTGTACAGAGCTGTATGGGGGCTCATTTTTTGCGGGACGATCTGAAGTTTTTATTGATACCATTCTGGGGTGTGTATGACTTTTTGATCACTTATTATTTAATTTTTTTTAGAAAAAAAAAGCGACAAAAAACAGCAAATCGCCATTTGGACGCTTTTTTCCGCCACACAATTCGCCGTATTGGAATTTTTTTTATATATTTTAAAAGTACGGGCGTTTTCGGTCACGGTGATACCCATGATGTCTATATTTATTGTTATTTAGGTATTTATTTTTTACTTATACGGAAAGGGGGGTGATTTGAACTTTTACATCTTTTTTATTTTTTCCAAAATTTTTTTTTTACTATTAGAAATCTCAAATATGGGCTTATATGTGCCCGCATCGCCCCAGTGCCGTACATGTACGGCGCTGGGCGCGAAGGGGTTAAAGTAATGATGGCCACTCGTTTTTCTTTACTTAGCTGCTTTTTTCTTGCCATAATACAAATTCTAACAGTCTATTCAGTGGGACTATCAGCTGTGTATCCACCTGACTTCTGCCCAACACAACTCATGGTCCCAACCCCATTTATAAGGCAAGAAATCCCACTTATTAAACCTGACAGGGCACACCTGTGAAGTGAAAACCATTTTAGGTGACTACCTCTTGAAGCTCATCAAGAGAATGCCAAGAGTGTGCAAAGCAGTAATCAAAGCAAAAGGTGGCTACTTTGAAGAACCTAGAATATAAGACATATTTTCAGTTGTTTCACCCTTTTTTGTTAAGTATATAATTCCACATGTGTTAATTCATAGTTTTGATGCCTTCAGTGTGAATCTACAATTTTCATAGTCATGAAAAATACAGAAAACTCTTTGAATGAGAAGGTGTGTCCAAACTTTTGCTCTGTACTGTATATGCCCGTATGGACGTTCTTCTGGCCCCCAATACTATACCAGTATGAACTGGTTTTGTGCAGTTTGAACCATCCTATGGACATAGCTTATGAACTCTAAATGACCCTACAATAAGAGAGATGAAGTGTAAGACGTATTGTAAATGCAGAACTCATGTTTGTCATTTCCCCCTTTTTACATCAACAGCCAATTACTTCCCACTACCCTAGTGGTAGCAGGGGGACTTTCCTAACTCTTCACTTGTTGCTTGAGCTTTGTTCTGTATATGAACAGCATCATAGTACTACCAGTCATCAGCTTCTTGTTCTGCGTACCTAGATTGTATTGTACTACATACCTAGCCTTTTTGTATACCTTAGGAATAAGCCAAAACAAGAATTTTATATTATATATAAACAAGCTACAAAGTAAGACCTAAAATACAACCTGTAGTATTCCTGAAATCCAGCAACCCAAATTTTTACATTTACTAGGACTGGATAATGGTTGACCTTATTGTCCCAGACATTATATAACATTATTTATAGACCGAGTCCGTAGTGGCAGCATGATCAGTCCCAGCAGATATATTTTCAATGGGTGCATCACGCTTGGCTTCAAGATTCAGGATCCTTTTGCAGTGACTGGTGTGGTCCAAGTGTTTTTGGCTTGGAGCTTCACAGAGGAGGCTGTACAGAGCTGAAAAAAACTTCCTGGCGTATCTCTTTACCACCAGATTTCTTCAGGTTTTAAATCATGAGTTCCCTGGATGCAGTTGGGATCTGGGATGGATGAAAGAACACGGTTACGAGTTTCAATTTGATGCTCATGCAGTACCTGGACATACTGGGACAGTGAGCCATGAGTGGCTTGTAGCTGCTGGACAACCTTGTATTGGGGACGTTCCCAAAGAGTCTCTCATATGGGGACAGGTTTTGTCTCCTTCCTGACAGAACACAAAGCGACAGGTAAACCCTCCACCCATGGCAGCTGAGTTTCCTTCATACACCTCTGAATTTTCAATCTAAGGGTGCTATTTAAGCGTTCCTCCCTGTCACTACTTTGGGGGTGTAGGGCACGTGGAAGGCATATTCTATCCCTAGGGTTACTGTGCTTTCCTTTATAAGTTCACCAATAAAATGGGTGCCCCTATTACTTTTTATGGTTTCTGTCAACTCATATCTGCAGACCACTTCACTCATTAGTTTATTGGCCATCGTCTTATTCGCTTTGGTCACAGGCCAGGTTTTGGGCCATCCTAAAATTAAATTTGCACAGACCGAGACATATTCGTAAGTAACCACCTTAGGTAGCTGAATGTAATCCACCTGCAATCTCTGAAACAGGTAATATGGTTTTGGGGTACCTCTCTTTGGAGCTCGGGTAGGCCTGCCTGGGTTATGCCTTGCACTTATAACGCATCCACGCACAAACTTAGCAGCCACATCCTGGGGCAAGCCAATTCTGCAATACTATGGCACACATTGCTCCCTTGGAGTTGTGAACCATGAAATGAGCCAAGGCAGCCATCAAGGGGAACAAACAACAGGGCAGACAGACCTTAGTATGTGACCCCTCCCTCCATCCACACCTTTTCCTTTTGAGGGGATGTAGCAATTCTAAGTCAACTGTGGCCTGAGCAGACAGGTAGCCATTATCAAGGGGAGTAATGCTGCCTCTTTGGCTGCTTGGTTTTCCAGAGCATTCCCCATAGCTACAGGAGTTTGTTCTTTTGCATGTGCTGACACCTTCAATATGGCTGCCTGTTTAGGTAAAATCAATGAGTCTAATAGTTGTCGTACAACCTCAGCATTCTTTATAGGCTTACCTGCAGAGATCAAAAAGTTTACGCTCCGCCACATGGCTCCAAAATCATATGCTACACCAAATGCATACCTCGAGTCCGTATAGATGATCACCTCCTTGTCCTTTCCCAGATTACACACCGCTGTGAGTGCCTTCAACTCCACCTCCTGCGCTGAGCAACTAGAAGGGAGTGGTTTCTGTATCACTGCCATACCATTTTGGACTACAGCATACCTGGACGTCTACAAAAATACTCCGCAAAAGGATTAGTGGGACATATGTAAGTGATATTTTGCTAACCCTTTGGTTTCCATGTCCTTCAGTGCCTGACAATAATGTTCATATGTCATAACAAACTGGTCCTCTTCATCATTGGCCAGTTGAAAAGGTAGTGGTCTCAATGCTCCCCTTTTATCAATGTCTTTTACTATCTCCCTCCTTTCTGAATCCACGGGAAGGGGCATAGCTGGTTCAAACATTACAACATTTTATAACAGGATTTAGGGGTTGTAGTAAGCGCAACCTCATATTTGTTGAATCGGTGGAAAGGTGTCTGGTCTGGGCTTGCTGTAGGGTTTCAGACACCAAGTGGGGTACTTGCAATATAAGAGGGCTTCCAAGAACTATGTCCTCTATCTTCTTGATGAGTTCAGCTGTAACTGCTCATACACAGGAAGGGGATCCCAGGATCCAGAGTGGCAGTGTAGTATCTCAGGGGCTTCCGTTTACCCCTGTGTTCTTATATGAGAACCGTAGTGGCTTGCCCCACCAGTTCATTAAAAATTATAACATTTTTATCATCAGCGATCAGTGTAAGCTTCAAGGTGTAAAAGCATCTATTGCCTCTGGAGTGATGAAGGGATTTAACTTGAGGCAAGCAAACAAAGGGGCCATTGTACGAGAAGCATTATGTATCCAGAGGCAACAATACTGTACTAGGCCTAGGTAAAAGGCATGTAATAACTTTGGCAGTGACACTTTGGCTATGGCATTATGTCTGCTAGGGCTCAGATGCCCAGAAAAAGACTGACCTAAAATGGTGACTGTTGACAAAGCTACAATTTCTCCTTCGAAGCCAAAAATAAAACAAGTGACTTTGACTCAACATAACACTGTTCCACTGTGGCAGAACATAACAAATCATCCACACACTAAAATAGAACAGGGAGGGGAAGCTTAGCTGCTCCCTCCTCCTATGTCATCTAAGTCCACACCTTTCGTTGGACTGTTTCGTTGGATCTTGTCTTCTACCAGCCATTTACAAGAAGCTCCTCATGAGAACCGTTCTCTGGCGTTTGAACAACACAAACATACAACGTTTCGACATATGAAAAATACAGAGAAACAAACAAATCTTAAAATACAGATAAACACATCACAGGCAACATTTTTCCATCACATTAACACACAATAGTTCTTTCAACTCATAACAAAAAAAAAAAAAAAAAAAGAAAAAAGAAAAGTTTTCCTGGAGCTCCATAAACATTACATTAAAACACATGAAACATTCTAACACATATTTCTCTCTACACACTCTTGACTTTCTATCAACTATTCACATTCTGCTTTGGCTACAAACTTCACACAAACACACACTTATGCCCCTTTCACACGAGCGGGAGACTCGCATGTCTCCCGCAACGCATCTACAGGTCTGGACTCCGGCACTGACTGGGATCGCATATAATGCTATGCGATCCCTGTCAGTGCCGAGTCCAGCCCTGTAGATGCGTTGCGGGAGACATGCGAGTCTCCCGCTCGTGTGAAAGGGGCATTATAGTCACATTCTTTGTCCACCAACACTACTGTCAGCTACAATGCCCCCTCTGTCTGATATCCCTGAAACATTTATACAGCTACCCAGCTTTCCTGGAAACACAAGCACATCACACCCAGAACTGCCTAAAATCTCAATTACCTGTTTCTGGCAGATAATTTCAGCATCTTTTCATCGTCTCTCCTACAAACAGAAAGTTATACAAACTGAAGAAAAAACACATATAATAAAACAACAAAATAATACAATATCACATGGACTTAAAGGGGTTGTCCGGGTTTAGAGAGCGATCCCCCCCCTAAAGTACACCTTTCCCTGTGCACTTAAAATCCACTTTTCTGTACACTGCTGACTTTTTCGGACGTGTGAATGGACCCTTAGGGGCCGTTCAGACGGTCGTAGTATTGCGGATCCACAAAAATGCGGATCGGCAATACCACGGATGCCGCTGTTGTGGACAAGAACAGGACATGTTCTATAATTTATTGCGGAGCCACAGCTGCCTGCTCTAATAGAAGTGAATGGGGCCGCATCTATTCCGCAATATATAGTCGTGGGTAATAGATGTCTGGGGTCAGAGCTGAACGCAGACATCTTCTGTTCTTCACCCAGACATCTCCCCTTCTTCACCCAGGCAGCCCCTCTGAAATGAGGATTGGAGTATTTCATGCTCTGATGCTCTCCTTTGCCCCGTGCTGTATACAGCAGGGCAAGGGCTTTTTTGTTTACAAACTTACACTGCTAGGCAGAGGCTTCCACCAAGCAGTGATCCCAGTGATTCGGTGCAGGGCAAGGGAGAGCATCAGATCATGAATTGCTCATCTCAGAGGGGCTGCCTGGGTGAAGAAGGGTAAATGTCTGGGTTCAGCATTAGGGTCCATTCACACATCCGAAAAAGTCAGCAGTGTACAGAAAAGTGGATTTTAAGTGCACAGGGAAAGGTGCTCTTTAGGGTGGGATCTCTCTGTTTTTAAATTCAAAATGCATTAATAAAGTATACTACAAAAAGTATTATTAGGACATGTGGATTTCGGCAAGCCCCATTCAGGTAAAGGGAACGGATTTTCTGGCGCAGAAAATTCTGCAACAATATCTGCAGCAAGTGAAGGCATCCTCAGAGGTTTTGAGACATAGATAAAAAATAAGCCACCATCTCATCTGCAGGCAGCTGTTTCAAGGTGATTGCCCCTCGTCAGTGCAGAGCAGAGAGTACTGGCTTAATTGTGCGAGAGGCCTAGGTCAGGATTTGGGGAATACAATATCTCCTGAAAGGGGTTGTCTCACGTCAGCTAGTGGCATTTATCACACAAAGTTAATACAAGTCACTGACTAATGTATTGTTATTATCCATGTTGCTTCGTTTGCTGGCTTGATCCATTTTTACATCACATTATACACTGCTTGTTTCCATGGTTACTACCACCCTGCAATCCAGCAGCAGTGGTCGTGTTTGCACACTATACGAAAAAGAGCCAGCCTCTCTGGTGGCCAGGACGATAAGAGCAGACATAGGCATGCACTTTTTCCTATATTGTACAAGTATGGCCACTGGTGCTGGCCTGCAGGGTGGGCGTAACCATGGAACTGAGAAGCCCATAATGTGATAGAAAAATGAATCCAGCCAGCAAAGGAGGCAATATGGACAATCACAATACATTAGTAAGTGCCTTCTATTAACTACATGATAAAAGACATTTGCTGAAGTTAGACAACTTCTTTAAAGGGTTTCTGTCGTCAGGATTTACCATAGTAAACCGAGTGTCATTTGCAATGTGCAAATGACACCTGATGACAGATATGTATTTTTTATACTGCTCAGTAAAGTAGTTTTTGTGAAAATTGCGGTTTTATAATATGTAAATTACCTCCCCTAGGTGCAGTAGGCGTGAACCCTGCACCTAGTAGCGGCCGTCATTCCTCTTCCGAACCCTCCTCCGTAGCGTTGATTGACAGGGCCAGGCAGCCAGCTCTTTCGGCTCCCGGCCCTGTTCGAGTTCCAAATCCCGCGCCTGCGCACTGCGATCAGCAATCCGCGCAGGCGCGTTGAGCCGCCGGCCGCCTGTCTCCCGGCTTCCTCAATGCGCCCGCATTGCTGATCGCAATGCGCACGCGCGGGATTTGGAACTCGAACAGGGCCGGGAGCCGAAAGAGCTGGCTGCCTGGCCCTGTCAATCAACGCTACGGAGGAGGGTTCGGAGGAGGAATGACGGCCGCTACTAGGTGCAGGGTTCACGCCTACTGCACCTAGGGGAGGTAATTTACATATTATAAAAACGCAATTTTCACAAAAACTACTTTACTGAGCAGTATAAAAAATACATATCTGTCATCAGGTGTCATTTGCACATTGCAAATGACACTCGGTTTACTATGGTAAATCCTGATGACAGAAACCCTTTAAGGAGAGTGACTTACAGGCCTCTTAAAAGGTTGAACATTGACTTATAGGGTAGCTACCTTACATATGGTAGTATTAGAAGCAGAGCTTGCTAAGAGCTTACCTTTTTTCCAGAAATCCAGAGGAGCATTGCCTGGCCTATAAGGGTCCTCACACAGTTTAAGGTGCTCTCCATAAGAAGATATAGGGGGGAATTTATCATTAGGAAAATATTTGAAGTCAGTTTTGCTTCTGTCTGTGCTGGAGTACTTTGTGCCACATTTATCAAACATCACAGGTTGTTTGATAAATGTGGCTTGTCCTTAAACCTAACACTTCTGTCTAGAGAAGCTACTCCACTTTTCCTACTCCACCCTCCTCCTGGAGTGAGATTGCGACTATTTTGCGACTTTTTTTAAAAAGTCGCAATGATAAATCTGGAGTGAAACTCATTAACATGGCTAACCACACCCACTTTTCCACCCATATTACAAACTGGAGTGAGTTGTGTACACATGCAAAAAGTCGCAAAAAAATGCGCAAAAAAGTCGCAAAAGCCCTATCGTGCGACTTTTTGAAGACAGAATTCTGGAGTGAAGGTGTGATAAATCAGGGCCATAGTATCCTGTGAATCCTGACCTAGGCCTCTCACCCAGTTGAGCCAGTCCTCTCTGCTCTGTACTGATGAGGGACAATCACCCTGAAACAGCTGTCTGCAGATGAGGTCCTGACTTATTTATTGTCCATGTCTCAAGGCCATTGATTTAGGATAGCTACCTCACATGTGGGGGGATTAGAGAAAGAGCTTGCCAAGATCTCATTTACATAACCTATTCTCTTAATTAGGTGGAGCTCTCTCTAGGGGAAACATGCTATGAAGAAAATGCTAGTGGGCAAATACATTGGTGTTCTCTTAGAAAGGCTGTCTCCACCCTGCACCAGATATATCACAGGGGCTCAGACTGGATGATAAATGTGGTGCAGGGATAGACACTCTTCACTTTTCACCAACTCTGTACTAATATTGGTTGGCTTACCAGAATTGTGGTGCAAAATGGTGACTCTTAGGCTCTGCCCCCTTGTTGGTCATGTCAGAAAAAAAGTGTAGATGCGCCATACTTTTGGAGTAGACACATTAATAAATCTGGATTATTGTTTGCAAAAAACAAAACAAAAACGCCAGAAAGCCTGCAACAAAAACATGCAATGCATGTGCACATGTATTCTGGCACTTTTCAGTGGTAAAAATTGCCAAATTCATGCATTTAGGAACCCTTACCAAGAGTAATAAAACCCACTAAAAAAAAACGTCTTTCAAACCAAATTTTTCATTATGTTAAGACTTGGTTGAAGATAACATCATGTAGGAAAATAGTCCTTTATTGTAAATTATGACGAACAGTATATTGGCAATGCAATGTAAACAAGTCTAAAATAATGTAAGAAAAAAAAAAAAACATACTGTAAACAATGATGTTAGAGTTAGGTAGATTTTGTAGTAAAAGATTGTAAAGGTTCCCCTCCCCCCCTTGAGAATCAGCATGGCTAAAGCAATGCAAGACACATGGACACATTTTACAGAAATTGAATATAACATGATTCTACCGTGGTTATGCCAGATTTTCTGTAAGGCATAGTTCACATTCAGGGTATCTCTGCAGAACTTTCTGCGACTGAAAAATCGATTTCATGAATCTTAAAGGGGTTGGCCACTTCTTGACACTATTTCCTACATGCTCCTAATTAGCATGATGTGGCACTGTCAACTGTAAAGAGGCAATTCTCTCACCTGCTGCTAGTTAGAAGGCTGCTCATCCATGGCCTACGTAAATAGAGTAGCGCTGCTAAGATCATGTGATTTATTCATGTGACCGTTTTCCTTGGTGTCCCTTGATGCATTTTTTTTGAACAGGCGTTGGACCAGTTCAGCTACTGTCCAGCACCTACTCATAAAAGGAGGCAGCCGGGGACAGCCAGGAAAGTGGTGACATGAGTAAATCCCATGGCTGCCACCATCTTGTTTGCCATCAACATACCGTTGATGTCACATGACATGTTACATGTCATGGGTGGGCAGCCAGAGGCCTTCTAACCAACCACTAAAGGTGAGAGAAATGGCTCTTTACAGTTGAAAACATCTTGAGCCTGGTCTTATTTGAAAGCTGACAATCTAAGCTTTTAAACAAGGTCAAGATGCTATGTGAGCTATATGGAGAGATAAAACATTTAGAAATCAGGTCAGGAGTAAAAACTGCAGGTATATGCAGCTTTCAGTGGGACCCATTACTAAGAGCCGTAACTTGCAAGAAAATAAGAAAATTGTACGTAGCTGTAGCCCAATCACAGCCTAAGGGCTCTAGCCCACGAGCGTACTTGCTCAACGACTATATTACGGACCGTAAACGGCCGGTCTGCAACATACGGGCACTGGCCGTGTGCACTCTGTATCATGGATGTGGACCCACTGACTTGGAATAGGTCCGCATCCCCCAAGATACAACCGTAGATAGGACTTCACTAGAGATCAGCGAACCTGCTCGTAACGAGCGGTTCAATGCTCGGATCCGCCGCGCTCCACTGCCCGCAGCCATCCGGATCCGTCCTCACCTGACTAAGTCAATGGGGACCGATCCGTTTGGTGTCACACACTAGTCACATACCAGTGTGTGACACCAAACGGATCAGAGCATTGAACCGCTCGTTACGAGCAGGTTTCGCTCATCTCTAGACTTCACTTATCTTTTTGCGGAGCAGAGGTATGGATCGGAAGCACTACAAAGCGCTTCAATAGGCTTCTGATCTGTGCCTCCGCACCGCAAAAAGATAGGTGAAGCCCGATCTACAGTCCTATCTGGCGGATGCGGACCCATTCAAGTCAATGGGTCTGCATCTGCAAATGGAGTTCACACGGCCAGTGCTTGTACATTGCGGACTGCTAAGATAGATCTCGGACATGGCCCCCCTTCTGCAGCTACATAGTTCTGAATGGTGTTCATTCAAAACAGTATTATTCTTTTCTGTCTGAACAAACATCATTAGGGATGATCAGGAGGGGGTTCAGAAGTGCCAATCCCTTTAATGAGGATGATTCTACAGCATGGATATAGATTTCCACAAGCCCCATTTAGATGAATGGTACAGTTGCAGAAATTTCAGCCCAAAAAAACCCTATAATGTGTGAACTTCTTTTTTCCTTTAAAGTGGTTGTCCCACGAAAAATATTCTACAGTTTTCAAACCAGCACATGGATCTGAGTACTTTTGTAATTGCATGTCATTAAAAATTTTGTACAGCTACTGAGTTATTCAATAACATGTTTCTGTATAGGACCACTTAATTTCTTATTTCTTTGACCTATTCACTGAGAAGGCCGCACATGCTCAGTTTCATCTTTCAACTGCCTCCTGAGCTGTGATAGGGAGAGCATGGACACGCCTCCTGAGCTGCAGCAGAAAAGACACTCCCCGAGCTGTCAGCTTGACATAAATCTAGCAGAGCAATGAATGGGGAGATCTCTGGATCCCTGTGAGGTACAGGGCTGGTTCTAGCTTTGTTAGAAAGAGGTTGTCATGTACTATATGATGTCTGATTTTCATTTTTTACATTATTCGTGGGATAACCCCTTTAAGTGGTCCAAAAGCCTATGAGGGAGTAGCCAATATATTCTAATAGGAAAAGAAAAATAAATTATACCCCAAGCAACAATCAGATCAACTCTCTAGATTACTAGATGAATCTGCCAATCCAAAATTAGACTTACAAATGGGCCAGACTAGTCTGCACTGACACCCCCACCACTGACACTGTTTCAGAGCTGGATCGTCCAGATAATTGAAGGCGCTGAAACATTTTTGTTCTTTTGGCTGCTTCCAAACATACAGAACAAGGATTTATTAACAAGAATTTATTACGATGAATAAATACAACGGTAATGATGCTGCAGTATATAAATATAGCTATGTACAGAGCAATATGATGTTCAGTGCTGTACTGAATGTATTACAACACAGGAAACACATCTCTAGTCGTCTCTTGTGGGCCAGTCCCAGACCGCTCATTTTCTTTCACATTTCCAGTTATTCGACTCTCTCAGAGTTGGACACATTTTGTTTGAAGCAATACACAGAGTCCCCACAGGGGGGAGATATGATACTGTCCTTTGGCAGGTTTCTAGCAGTTTCTATGTCATTTTGCACTGCAAATGACATGACACAATCCAACCTCTATGTCCACATACTTCCAAGAATACAACATCGGTGGTTCTTGGTTTGTGCTGTATGGCAGTGCCCGCTGAATATGTGCTCATATCCTGAAGTTGGCATAATGCACAAATGATCTTTCTTGATCCACAGCTAGCGACTGAATGCATCCTCGCTGCTAGGTCATGATTGTCCTAAAAATTTTAGGTATGTTAGTCATGAACAGTTCAGCTATTTTGTTATATTCTGATAGTTGAACACTAACAAAAATGTTCAGAAAAGGATGGGTTTTGCCTTAGAAAGTCCACTGTGCAAGTCCAGTTGCCACTGCAAAACCTAATTAAGGACATTTCCCTGGGAACCTGAACGTGCCATATCAGTGGAAACAAAATAGGTGCACAGTTGACCTTTGCCCTTAACCTTGATGACTCCTCTGCGATCACACGTGTATCCTAACTTCTGAAGGACTTTGCTGGTTTCTTCAGTGACCTGAGAACACAAGTGGGTTAGTCAGGCAAGAGCAGAATTTGTGTTTGAGCAGCATATTCAGCATGATGGCAATACGTATACTAATTTTCATTAACTGAGGATTGTTAGCAGTGGACATACACAGCATTTGGAAAGTCTTCAGACCCTTTCACTTTTTGTCATGTTGCAGCCTTGTGCTAAAATAAGAAATCAAGTTTTTGCCCCCAACATTCTCCATAAAGTGAAACAGAATGTTTGAAATCTTTGCTAATTTCTTGAAGAGAAAAAACTTTCATTGACATACGGTAAGTATTCAGAAGCTTTGAGTACTTACTCGAAGCACTCATCAGCCTCTAGTCTTATTGGGGATGACGCCACAAGGTTTGCACACCTAGATTTGGGGATCATACTCCATTTTTTCTTTACAGATTCTCTCAAACTCTATCAGGCTGGATGGGGACCATCTGTGGACAGCCATTTTAGGCCTCTCTAGAGATTTTAGGAGTCTGGCTGGGCCACTCAGGGACATTCACAGAGCTAACCCTAAGCCATGTCTGTGTTGTCTTGGCTGTGTGCTTAGGGTCAGTGTCTTGCTGGAAAAAGAACCTTTGGCCTAGTCTGAGGTCCAGAGCTCTCTGGATCAGGTTTTCATTAAGAATATCTCTGTACTTTGCTCAATTCAACATTCCCTCAACAGTCTCCCTGTCCCAGCTGATAAAAAACAGCCCCACAACATAATGCTGCCATCCCCATACTTCACTGTAGGGATGGTATTGGGGGCAATGAACAGTGCCTTGTTTTCTCCAGACATGATGCTTAAAATCTTGTTTCTTACAGTCTGATACTCTTTAGGTAATTTTTTAGCTTACTCCAGGAGGGGTTTCGGGTGTCTTTTACTGAGGAGAGGCTTTTTTTCTGGCCACTCTACCATAAAGTTCAGATTGGTGGAGTGCTGCAGTGATGGTTGACCTTCTGAAAGTTTATTCCATCTGCTCCCAGGATCCTTGGAGTTCAGCCAGAGTGACCATTGGGTTCTTGGTCACCTCTATTACCAAGGTCATTCTACCCCTAATTGGTGGGGCAGCCAGCTCTAGGAAGTGTCCTGGTTGTTCCAAACTTTTTCCATTTAAAGGGTTTCTGTCACCAGTTTTTTCGGTATGAATCAGGCTGACATTAGAGATGTGCTAATGTCACCTGATTCCAAATATATATCTGTTTTATTTACTGGTGCCCCCATTTTTATATAAAATGAACTCTTATTTTATGCTAATAAGGCCTCTAGGTGCAAGGGGCGTTACCTCTGCTCCTAGAGGCTCTGTTGATTGACAGGACCAGACAGAGAAGAAACACTCCATTCACCATAGCTTGCAAGGACCTTCAATGATGTCATCTCAAATATGATCAAGTGAAACGGGAGGCCCCCAGAGCTAAATTAATAGTGTCATGGGAAGGGATCTGAATACTAATGTCCATGCAAAATATCAGTTTTTCCTGTTTAATAAGTTAGTAAGAGTTTGGGGTATTGAGTGCAGATTGATGGAGAAAATGTGATTTTTTTTTTTTTTTTTTAACTCAAGGCCACAACATAAAAAAGTGAAAGGGTCTGAAGATTTTGTAACTGATCCTGGAACCATTATAAACTATTACCATCCAGTAATAATGGGAGCACTGAAAACAATACATTTACAGCGATTAAAAGGAGCACCGTTTAATAATGCAGCATGCTTTTCAGCACATACAAATAGCCAATGCACTATGGCTCATAAATAAAAATTGCACTTATAAGCACTAAATGGCAACACCACATCAACAATTAAACTTTTATAGGTGTGATGCAATTTACAGCCTGGCAGCCAGAGTCAATTAGGAACCTCAGTATAGCCTGCAATATTAAAATGACTACGTAAAGGGAATCGGTCACCAGTGTTATGCCACTTTCTCTATGAGCAGTATAAACTGATGCTGGATACCCCGAGCAAAACACTGGGTCCCTCTCCTGTACAGACCCAGTCACTGTGCTGGAAATAATCAGTGATCAGCTCCAGCACGAGCAGAGTGATGACGTCCCCTTTACAGGAGTCTGCATATTCAGGAGCTCCTGTCTGTCCCTCTCCCCGCCTCACTGAATGCTATAGGAAGAGAACTGCCAATCAGTGGCAGGGGACCGGGAGAGCCGGGATCTCATGAATATGAAGACTACCTAGTGTGCCTTCTGTATTGAGAGGACTTCGGCACTGATTTTAGCAAAATGCCTGGGTCAGTAAAAGAAAGTAACTCAGTTATTTTGCTCAGGGTCTTTGCCACCAGCTTATGTCACCTTCAGATAGGACAGAATAACGCTAGTGACAGATTCCCATTTAAAATATATACTAGTAAATCAACTGTAGAGGTGGGCTCAGGGGTGTCCTCTGCTGTGACTGCCTGCAGGGAAGGAGGGGAAGTGGTTAAATGTGTGTGTATGTATGTGGGCACTAGTTTTACTACTAGAGAGGAAGTGGAGGGCGCTGCTGTGTCCACCAATAAAGGGTGCTCAATGCCGAAAATTGGGCTTAGAGAAGTGGAGATACTATATTATACTCTCTTTTTTTAATCCACTCCTAGTTTTGCATCAAAACGGCATGTGTGAAACCATACTTTTTCATGTATACCCAATTTTGGATGTGATGGATTCTGAATAAAATAATCTTACTATCATAAAAAACACTACATTTGTGGATTCATTTTCTATTAACTGGGACCGGTTCATAAATCTTTTTAATGTTGGAGTTACCTGAATTTTCCCAAGTACACCTGTGCTGTCCATTCGGCTCGCCACATTTACTGTGTTACCCCAGATGTCATACTGAGGCTTTTGGGCTCCTATAACCCCGGCAACTACAGGTCCGTGATTAATACCTAGGTGGTGAGAAAAAGGAAGATGCCTGGTAAAATATATGGAAAACTGAGAGAAGGATATTACAAGAAATATATTTAAAAGCAAAAAACATATATGACACTTAACTCACCAACACGCAGCTTGAAATTGTTAAATGAGTGCTTATTGATCAAGTCCAGCTTTCCTATAAGGGCAGTAGCAAACTCTACCATGATGCCAATATGGTTATAATTCCTGTCTCCATCCTATATGAGAAACAGAGATCAATCAGAAATGTCGGCAGAGATATTTCACATAGGATTCCGCACGTTGAGTGTCCTTTTTTAGGCAGGAATGCGGCTGGGTTGAAGAATAGGTCCTATGGTTTCGAAATAACAGAATAGCCATAGCTCCCTGTTACGTGAATACTATACTGGCGATGGACAGCCTGTATAGTACTCCACAGGCAGTGTTTCTTCTAAGCTGTGGGGTCTGGGTATTCTTGTGAGATCTATGAGCCAAATACCAGTGTGGAGTTTTTAACTGTGTCATTTCCTTTTTTTTTTTCATCAGATAAACTTTTTATTAGCAATCCGATGGTACAAATGAGATGATGAACAATATAATGCTTAATCACACATAGAATGCAGATAACTACATACAGTAATTCGAACAGTATTTGCCATCAAATATTATAGAAAAGTACATATTCTGTACATGACTTTCAGATTGCGTTTTCAATTTTTGGCATAAACAGTTACAACTAAAATACCCAGTCCCCCCCCCCCCACCACCCTCCCCCATTCCGCAGAGAGACCGCCCCAACCCAGCCACCTCATATCTAGTTCACTAGAGTAAAGGACCATACCTATAGTAATAACAGATGAGCACACTCTCCCGCTCCCACAGGCAAGAACAGGCAATAAACACGGAACTATGAAATCGAAAGTTGGACCTTAGCATATTCCCTTCGCAGAATACCGGTTGCTAATCCCGGCACTTCAAACCAGCCTTGCCAGATTTTTACAAATTTTTTAGGGCATTTCCTTTTCAAATAAATGCCTAATTCGCACCGAAGAATCATGTTAATTCTATTAACAAATTCCACCTTTGATGGCGGATGTGGGTCCAGCCAATGTTTAGCTATCAGTATTCTAGAGTGATACAGCATCCTTCCTATACATATGCGCAACGCGTCTTCACCCTCATTATCACCCAATAGCCCTAACAAGCATACCTTGGGTTCACGGGGCAATCTAATGCGCGTGACTTTGGTAATCAAAGAGAGGACACCATCCCAATAATCTTTCAGCCTTATACAGGACCAAAACATGTGCATTAAATTAGCCCCGTCTATTGTACATCGCGGGCAATCGGATACGTCTCTAAGGCCTATTTTACAAAGAAATGCCGGAGTTCTGTACACCCTGTGGAGTAAATACAATTGAGACACTCTGTGTGCCTCACAAAGCGAGAGTACAGGGGTTAGAGCCAAAATCTCCCCCCAGTCAGCCTGAGTCAAAGGTCCCACATCTCCCTCCCATCTGAGTTTGAGTGGTGATAGATCTACTACAGATGATTTTAAAGCTATGGTACCGTACAACATAGATATAACTCCTTTAGCAGTACCCTTCTGAAGTAGTTGTTGGAATACAGGGGGGGACGCTACTATTGGCATCCCAACTTTAAATTGTGTTTGGAAGGCATGTCACAACTGCAAGTACTGATAAAAGGCACTATGTGGGAGATCATACTCCTTTTGTAATTGGGCAAACGACTTCATAACCCCCTCCACATGTATTTGAGATGTTATACCTTTTACCATCCAGGGTGAAAAGCCTTCTAACCTAAAGATTTCTGGCAACTGTGGATTATGCCACAGGGGTGTCAAGTCAGAGCATCCGGTGATCCCATATATCTCTTTAAACTTAGCCCAAGTCCTGACTATCAAAGAGAAAGTAGGGTGTGTTTTTTGTAAAGTATAGTGATTGCCCAGCTCTGCCAAAGCTATAGGAGCTTTTTGTTTTATGAACAAGGAGGCCATTTTGGCCGACGGACCCAGCTCATTCGTTTGGCCCCAGCCTTTAAGATGTTGTAACTGAGCTGCCAAAAAATATTGCCAGGGGTAACTGTGTCATTTCCAGAGTGCACAGTGACCAGGGGGATCTATGAAGGATACCTGTGGGTTTTCTTGTCCTGATGTAGCGTTTAATCCTGTTGCTGCCATATACGCACTGCCGATGGTTTTGATTTTTTCAACACTGCTGAATTTCGGTTTTGAAAGCAGCTGGAAAAGAATAAAGCATGTAAAATGCTGGTTATTCATCTTTTATACCTTTGAAGTTATACTTGACAACTAATGATATGTCTTTCTAAAGCAGCACCAAGCACACGTTTCATGATGACATATTTTGTCAGCACCCCAAATGCACGCACAATGAGGTCCCAAACGTTATTTCTAATTCTTTTCACCTGCGTTTTTTACATCAGAATATCAGTCAGTGCGTGCCGTTATTCACTTAGAGGTACGATGTGACACATGCAGAACGAGCAGAGAAATCTTATATTCTGCAGTCAGCGTCTCCTGTCAGTGGAGGAGACCACTGCTATTACATGCACTGTATGGGGAGGAACGATGGCTAATGCCGGATCTCTCGTCTCCATACAGAATCATATTTCCCGGCAGCAGAGTGTGATTACAGCACGATCTTTCAATGATTTTTTAGCCTGAATAAAAAAAGTGACTGCCTGATGAACGTTCATTGGGTAATCGGCAGCACTTGCTTGTTAGCCATGATCTGGCCGACCCTCTGCAGGTCTAATACAGCCCTAAGTTATTTTTGTTTTGCCATTCTCATTTAGACACCATGTTGTCAACAATTAGGGATCATCCAATGTGGATCTTGCAGGAAAAACTTTCCTGTGGATTTCACCTTATGCATTAGGGCTCATGGCCACGAGCGTAAGCGCTCAGTGCCTATGTTGTGAACCTCAAATAGCAGTCTGCAATGCATGTGCAATCAGTTTGCGGATGCGGATCCATTGACTTGAATGGGTCTGCGATCCGCAACATATGGCCGAGGATAGAACATGCAGTGCTTCCGATCTGTGCCTCCGCTCCGCAAGGATAGGTGAAGTCCTATCTTCAGCCGTATGTTGCGGATCGTCGCCCCTTTCAAGTGCACGGAGTGCACATGGCTAGAGCCCGTATGTTGTGGACTGGCCGTTTACAGTCCGCAATACGGGCACTGAGCCCGTGCAAAAAGTAAAACCCTCACTGCATGTCAATTTACACATGGGTACTTTTTCTGCAGTGTGTGGATGAGATCTGGTAAAATCTCATCTACATCGTCCAAATCTGTAAGTGGCAAAACCCCATATTACAGTAGCACCAGACAATCTGCAGCAATTCCATTACTTGTAGAAGTAGTCTTATAGCTGTGTCTTTATAATGACATTTTATTACTGCACAGATTTTTTTTATGGGGGGGGGGGATGCAGTAAAGATATAAATATTCCATCAGCAGTTTAAAGTTCAGTAATTCATTTCTGATTTTCTAAACAAAAAACTATACTTTTTTTTCTCACCTCATCAAAATCTGCTATTATCTCATTAAGTAGACGCAGACACTCCAAGCCCTCGTGGTTTTCATCGCATTCTGTGTAAAATTCCTTGAAGTCAGGTATTGATGCAAACATGACACAGACACAGTCATAAGACTGGTAATACAGGTCCTGCAGGTACAGAAGGCATGCGTATTGCTTTAACCCCTCTTACAAATAAGGAATCAAAGAGATTAGATAGACAGACAGACATGAGACTGACAGACAGGGGCGGACTGGGAACTTGAAGTGGCCCTGGAAAAAATACTAAAAGTGGCCCTGTTTTGTGGTCGGGTCCAAATTGATGGAAGGTAGGGGCAGCAATACCATATAGTGGCACATTATACCGCCCCAACAGAGCCAAATACCACAGTCCACCACAAAATACATCCCCAAAAACTTACACTGGCTGGCTGTGAGGAGAGCTCAGGTGGCCCCCTGGGTATCGGCCCACCGGGAAATTTCCCTATAAGGTCTATGGCCATTCCGCCCCTGCTGACAGATACATAGATAGATGGATAGATAGAGATATGAGATAGATAGATACAAACAGATAGATAGATAAATAGACAGATAGAGCCACTGTTATGTTGACAGGTTTAACGCATTAACGCAACCAAAACCCATTACAATGATACACCAAATTGTTTTGGCGCAGCGTGTGAACAAGTAATGCTGGCGACTTCTTATTAGGAGTAAGTTACCTCATTCCTAAGGTTCTGCCCAATAAACTGCTGGGCGACATCAGCTGGAAGGACATTTTCCAGCAGAACACGATTAAGATTCTCCATGGTCTCAATACGTTCACGTTCCATTTTAAACTTCCTTTTCCAAAGAAAGTCAAGGCGACAGTAAAATTCGTTCTGCAAAGTTAGAAAATTATAGAAATGTGAACATCAACCATAATCCACATAAAACTACTACAAAGTGACTCACTGAACTTACGTTCCCACAACACCGACATAAAATCCATAGGTAGACATTTACGCATTAAGTAACATCCATTTTTATTAATGGACCATTAGGCTCTGCAGCCTCAGAGTTAAATGTGTTATTCCTGCTTTGAGAGTTGCTGTTCTCCATTAACAAGACAGAACTCGTGATCCATTTACAGGAGGCAGCATCCACTATATCAGAAAGCCAGCTCTCTTATCTTCATGCATCTATCACGATACAGTACACAGGAATGCTGTGCAGAAAGTAACACCACTGTATGGTAGACAGTATAAACTTAGATGTAACAGTCAGAAGATGCACCAAATGTATCACAGAGGTCAGGGGCGTAACTAAGGGCTTATGTGCTCCAGGGCAAAAGCTCACCAGCGGCAGCCTGTCCAGTGTAAAGCTGCCCCATTGCACTCCAGACAAGAATGACCAGTAAAAGGATTCGGCGGAATGGGTTTCCTATATTTTTCTCCTTGGTGTCCAAATCCTCTACAAATGACAAGGACTCACCTGCCGGGCCAGTGCCAAGAGGGTTAAGAAGAAGATGAATAATGAAACACTGCCCATAATTTTCGGCTCCTTCAAGACTCCTAGCCTAAAGTAAGAAAACCATACATGTAATATCATGTGATCAGTAACCTGTTTATGAGGACTTACTAAGATATATAACTCCCAGCATGTTCCAAAAGAATATCTGGAGACTGAGCTGTAAGTTGTGTACTAGATCAATAGCTATAACACAGAGCTGGCGGCGGGAGCGTACCTGGAAATGTTCTGGCTCCCAGACAGCCAATCAATGTAACAGTCAGATAGCCAACTGTGCGTGTGCAAGAAGATGATATTGTATATCACCAGGGCGATGCTCAGCAGGATCAGCTTCACTTCAAAGTTCATGAGCAGGAATGCAGAGCAAGCGAGCAGCCCCAGAATGCAGCAGTACATGTAATACTAGAGAGGGGGAAAAAGAGCGTACAACTATTACAGTGATTTAATACCTCATACACGTTTATCTAGAATTTATATTTATACAGACTCCAAGATCTCCAAATCAAACCGCCTAATAGTAAATCTGTCTTAGTTGTCCATAGCAACCAAGACAGAGTTACTATTAGGCAGTTTGGACTATTAGGATTTTTGGCATGTCTGCTTCCTGCTGAATGAGATGAGGTGTCGTGCACCACGCCTCAAGTCCTTTGTGTGTCGAGTGATGATGATGAGTAATGTTCAGTACAGTGACACCCTACTGTACATGCCAAGTGAAGAACTTATTAACTTCACTGAAGCATGATACAGATTATCCAGCAATAAAAACGGTGTAGTAAGTGAGTCAGGGTAAGAACACAATTAGGAAAAGACATGGGACCACCATTATGAAATCCAAAAGTGGCACACCACCATATACTTCCTGGAAGATGTAGATTTACATTTTAATTACATGGCACCACTGCTTCAAAGGAGACAACGTGTGGGTAAATGTTGAAGAGGAGGCAACATGAGCGGCAGGGGTTTTGTGAGTTGGACCCTCGCCTATCTGATATTGATGACCTATCCTGAGGATAAGTTATCAATATTAATCCGCTGCACAGCCGCTTTAACAAATGCTAAATCTGAGTCTGTTGTATGCATGAAGGGAGCACACCTCAGGACTGTGACCGTCACAGCGGCCAAGCTGTTATTAGACCTGTAACTGTAATATGTGGCCCTTACATAAAACAGCATATTCAACCGTACAGATTCACTTTCAGCCAAAAGAAAACACAAAAAGTATAAAGTTCCTTCTTGCGTTTCAAAGATAAACTTTGAACTATGACATGCGGAAAAGAAATGGTTTTATGAGTAAACTACAAGGTCAAAAGTTATACAATGGAACATACTATTAAAACTATATAAAGAAATTTCTGCATGCAATGAGTTTATAATGAATTAGACTGAAATTCAGGTTGCCAGAGATAGCAGAGTACAAGCACTCAGCTTTTTCTGGCAGTCCTATAGAGATAAATGGAGCGGCACTGCACATGCTCGACATGGCGCTCCATTTATTTAAGAGGTATGGGGCTCCATCTTGAGATCAGTGGACATCCTATGAGTCGGGCCTCCACCAATCTAATAGTTATCCCCTATTCTGTGGGGATTCATAACTTCAAGTCACTAAAACCAAACCAAAGCTCTACTAACCGGCAAACTGTATAGCATTTCGGCTTCATTGGCTGAAGTGGATTCATTCACGGACACAACTGGACACGATGTTTCTGGTAAAAAGAACTGAATAAAAAAAAGCTCCATCAGAGATTGACATGAAATACAAAGAATTATAATAATTCTAGATAAAGCCTATAGGCCCAGAGTACCATACATTTTCAAACAGCAGACAGAGGGACCACAACATGCGCCAGGAAGACATTTTAGTGGTATGGCTGAAGTCACTGAGATACGTATATTGGGACCACCTCTAGAATCTGGCCACTCAAATGGAAATTGAATAGCCTGTTCTCAAGACCAAGTCACTGGTTGACATGAAGCTTTTAAGTAGGGAACAGTACAGTAGGTAACACAAACGCCCCCCAGTTATGTTTGCTATGCTTCTGTCCCTGACTGAAAGTGATCAATTATTTTTTCTATTTAGGGACACTTCTTACTATCCTTTGTCTGGCTGTAAGACAACTGGTTTCAGTAGGATCCTCTCCCCTGTGCCGTGTGTGCAGCATTCACCTCATGTACAGTAGCTACTGTCCTCACAATGTAGTCAACATAAACAGCTTGTAAAATATACATTTGACTCCCTTTGCTGTGTTTCTGTGAACCAGAAAAACTATGAAGCGGTAGGCCAATGAGATGCCTAGTGCCATGTCTAGTCTGAGTTTATGCTGTCTAAAGGGTTGGTCAGTCTAGTTGCCTCAAAATACGAGAGCTAATTGTCCATCTGCTCCATGTTTAGTCACATTCATAGATTACAGTATGTCCACTAAAAAGTTAATGCGGCACATACTACAGCCTCAAAGGCTATTACAGTCAAAGCGTAAAGTTGTCTTACTCCCTTCTCAGGTGAGCCTACTAAATGCCACGTACCTCGTATAGAGCACAGTGATTTTTCTAACTTGTGATCTTAGTTTTACTGGTATGTATGTGTAAAGGTCCTTTTACACGGGCCGATTATCGGCCGAAAAATCGTTCCTAGGAACGCTAGTGCCGATAATCGGCCCGTGTAAAAGTGGCCCTAATCAGCCGACGAACGAGCAAAACGCTCGTTTGTCGGCTGATTGGATCTTTTGGTTTCTACAAAAGATCCAATCTGTCGGGCGCACATCGGCCTGTGTAAACAGGCGATGTGCGCCTGACAGTATGGAGCTTCCCGGCCGCACGAGTGATACAGCGATCACTCGTGCGGCCCGGCGCTCGATTCATCAGGCCGTGTAAAGGCTCCCTGCCCGAGCGCCGATATCGCTGATCGGCGCTCGGGCAGGGAGACACACCGGCCCGTCTAAAAGGGCCTTTAATATGTATATATACACAAACAAACGGTGATCAATTACCAAGTTAAAGACTGCCATAAACAGCACAGTGAGAACAGTCAGGATTCCAAAGGGCACTCTCAACCAGGGCCGGCTGGAGAGAGCAGAGGAGAGGGAAGGAACCCAGTGGAGAAGTTGCGGGCCTTTAAGGATACATTTCTGTTGGAGTAATAAACATATACGTAAAACTGATTAAACAAGGCAACTAGCATCTCAAACACAAAGAAGCAGTGGGCATTCACTGGCTACATTTGTGGGCACTGACATTATTAGAATTTGCCCATGCTGGTCTTGGACTGATTGAGCTTGCACGTTTATGTGCATGAGCTGTATTTTACAATTCAGAGGCCAACAAGTGTACAAATATAGTCCCTATGTCCATGTAAGACCTGGAAGATTAAAGAGGACCTTTTATGGGTCCAGACATAAGTAAGGACACCGTTTTGTAGGGCATCTATTGGGGATGTAGGTGTGCTTACTAGTTTTCCTGGGCGCCGCTCCGTGTGCCCGCTGCGCCCCGGTAAAGTTCTGGCGCGCGCTATGCGAATGCATAGCATCGGAACAGGGAGGAGGAGACACCAGGGATTCTCAGTGGGCGTCTCCTTCTCCCTGGCTGTAGTGCTGTCCAATCGCAGCGGAGAGTGTCACAGCCAGGGAGAAGGAGACGCCCACTGAGAATCCCTGGCATCTCCTCCTCCCTATTCCGATGGTATGCATTTGCATAGCGCGCGCCAGAACTTTACCGGGGCGCAGCGGGCGCACGGAGCGGCGCCCAGGAAAACTAGTAAGCACACCTACATCCCCAATAGATGCCCTACAAAACGGTGTCCTTACTTAACAATGTCTGGACCCATGAAAGGTCCTCTTTAAAGTGGTTGTCCATTATTTTTATTGAAGACCTATCCTCAGGATAGGACATCAATATCAGATCAGCGGGGTCTGACACCCAGCACCCCCGATCAGCTGGCTGAAGAGAAGGTGAACGCCGTGCCAGCGCTGCCTCCTCTTCACTGTTTACCTTCTCGCCGCCGACATCACAGCGGTGAGCAGTGTAATTACAAGAACTCGTCACATTCAGTTCTATGGGATCACTCGTTACTATTCAAGTGCATAAGAAGGAGCCATCCCATAGAAGTGAATGGGACAGCTTAAAGCAGGGATCTCAAACTCGTGGCCCTCCAGATGTTGCAAAACTACAACTCCTAGCATGCCCTGGTAGCCGAAGAATGTCCAGGCATGATGGGAATTGTAGTTCTGTAACAGCTGGAGGGCCACGAGTTTGAGATCCCTGGCTTAAAGGGAGTCTTTCACTTGATCTGAGCGTCATAGACCGCTCAGATCAGGCTCTAGACCCCCTTACACACATTACCACACTACCTTTGGCTAAGTTGTCCCACGCCGTATATGCCAGAAAAACACTTTTAATCCATCTGTCAATCACCCCCCGCAAGTGCCTGGAACCTCGCTAAAGCTGGAAGGATCCCAAGCCTCCGGGCTATTTCTAATGCAAACGCCGCCATTCTCCAGCATCCGTTCCGCCCAGTATTATAATACTCCTCTCCGCCTCCTGTAACAAAATCCCACGCTTGCGCGCTTTGCTGCCCACTGTGGGCAGAGGAGCAGTGTAACCTATTGCGCATGCGCCAGTCCCTGCTCCGTGGGATTTTGTTACAGGAGGCGGAGAGAAGTATTATAATACTGGACGGAACGGATTCTGGAGAAGGGCGGCGTTTGCATTAGAAATAGCCCGGAGGCTTGGGCTCCTTCCGGCTTTAGCGAGGTTC
The DNA here is from genome assembly GCA_900303285.1 of Rhinella marina. NCBI lineage: Eukaryota > Metazoa > Chordata > Amphibia > Anura > Bufonidae > Rhinella > Rhinella marina. The sequence goes on from ONZH01003341.1 coordinate 87,615, forward strand.
CGGGCACTTGCGGGGGGTGATTGACAGATGGATTAAAAGTGTTTTTCTGGCATACACGGCGTGGGACAACTTATCCAAAGGTAGTGTGGTAACGTGTGTAAGGGGGTCTAGAGCCTGATCTGAGCGGTCTATGACGCTCAGATCAGGTGAAAGACTCCCTTTAATTACACCTGCTCACCGCTGCTGTTGCGATGGCAAATAGGTAAACAATGAAGAGAAGGCAGAGCTGGCACGGTGCGCACCTTCTCTTCAACCAGCTGATCGGCAGGGGTGTCGGTCATATTTTATTATTAGAGTAAGGGTACCATAAGTGACAGAGCCTCTTTAAATATATATTTCTTTACATCTCAGCTCCAAATCTGTTTTAAAGGGTTTCTCCAAGAGTATAAAATGTCCCCCCATGTGCCGGGCCCCCCACATGGAATATACTTACCCCTCTCCTGGCCCCGCGCACTGCCACTTCTCCCTGCACACAGATGAAAACATCCGGTGTTGGGGGGAGCGCAGCCAATGGCAGGTGGGAATGGGGATGAGCCTCCCTAGCGTCACCTGTGATGCTAGGGAGGCTTGTCGCTGTCCCCGTCTGCCATTGGCTGTGCTCCCCCAACACTGGAGGTTTTCATCCGCGCCCGGGGAGAAGAAGCAGCGACAGTGCGGGCACCAGGAGCTGCGCATGGAGCGGGGTAAGTATATTCCATGTGGGGGGGGTCTGGCACATGGGGGACATTTTATACTCTTGGAGAACCCCTTTAAGTGTACAACTTTAGATTCAAGTTTTTACAATGCCACGTCAAGTCAAGTTTAACAAAAAAATTTAAGGCATCATATTGAAGTTGATACATTGTAGGCCAAATGAACAGGCAAGCTGTCTGCCACAACCAATGAGTGTCTCATGACAGACAAGTGAAGCGCCACATTTACTACTCGTTAAAGTGAACACTGAATATTGAGTCCACAGAACTTCTTTAAACAAATTTACACTATGAGGCCCACACGGCACAATCATTTATTGTGGTTTCAATCTAAAAGATGGCTGGCATCACAATATAATAGAACAATCAAATATATATACATATTCATGCATTGCAAATATAAGCAAATAGTGTACAAAAATCAATGAAATCTAAAAAGCCCTGTAGGCCACTTACAGAGAGATGTCCAGCAAAGCAGGCAAATAGGAAAAGTAGAAACAAGAAGAATGAAATGCCATATGAGATGCCAAGGGTGCTGGTCCTAAAAGCAAAACACAGATGCAATATTGGTCACTGTTCTAAACTTGCCTTCAAAGACTCCTAAAAACCCAATTTAAACTTTGCAATTTTCCAAGCAGAACAGTCCTGTTTTAATACAATTAGGGGGAAGATTTATCACGAGGGGGTTTTTAAAGTCAGTTTTGCTTTGCTGTAATTTGCAGCAAATTTATAAAGAGTTGCATATTGTTTGGTTACTCTTGTGCGTCTTTAAACCTAACCTTTTTGTCTAAAAATGCTAATGCAGTTTTTTTTTTATGTCACCCTCTACTGGAGTGAGTTTGCAACGTTTTATAAAGTTGCAGTGGTAAATCTGGAGTCAAACTAATTATCATAGCTAACCACTTCCACTTTCCAAACGTTCTGAAGTAAGAATTCTGGAGTAGGGAGCTTGAGAAACTCCCCCTTAGTGTAGGAACCCATCTAAGGCTACTTTCACACTAGCGTTTTTAAATTCCGGTATTGAGTTCCGTCATAGGGGCTCAATACCGGAAAAAAAACGCTTCAGTTTTGTCCCCATTCATTGTCAATGGGGACAAAACTGAACTGAAGAGAACGGAATGCTCCTGAAAGCATTCTGTTCTGTCTTCAGACCGGAGAACAAACCGCAGCATGCTACAGTTTGCTCTCCAGTCCAGGCATCTGCACCAAGACGGATCCGGAATGACCCCCAATGCAAGTCAATGGGGACGGATCCGTTTGGTGTGACCAACATGGTAAACTGATCCGCCCTCCAATGACTTTCAATGGAGTTCAGGACGGATCCGTCACCACAGACAGACAGACAGACAGACAGACACACAAACACATACATACTTGCATACTCCAGGCAGGCCGCACGTCTTCATGCCCAGGAGGCGCGCCGCTATGACGATTCCCTACAGCGCCCAGCAGAGGGCGCTGTGGGGAATCGTCATAGCTGTGCGCCTCCTGGGCGTGAAGACGTGCAGCCTGCCTGGAGTATGCAAGTATGTGTGTGTATGTTTGTATATGGTACTGTGTGACGTGTGGGGCCGGAACGCGGTTCCAGCCCCACACAAGTCCCTGCGGCAGTCCGGATCCAACGACACCCTTCACCTGCCGGATCCGGACTGCCGCTAGTGTGAAAGAGGCCTAACACACACAGTTTGATCCAGGCATCCATGAAGAACCATAGGAGGTACAACAGTGTAATCTATAATAACATCCCCATATACTGTACTGCAGCATCTTATCACTGTCAGCTTTCTTCTTGCATTCATCCAATAAGTCTTCCCATCTTTACAGGATTCACTTCTGCCCACAGAACGTTCCAACAATTCAGCGATGACTTACTTGGGAGATACCAGCATCTGGACTATAAAGTTACAAACAAAGATGAAGAAGCAACAGGCAGTGTAATACTTGAAGGATGGAAGGTCTGAGAGTCGGTACTGTAGAAAATAATAAAAGGAGACATGTCATCAGCTTTCTAGGCATTTAGACCTTATTATAAAGCAAAAACATTTTCTTTGTTGTCTGTACGTTTCAGCCTCCACCATTTTGTTACAGGCGGTTGTAAAAAAGTCAAAGGATACGTCCATTTTTTTCCAGAAACAGCGCCACATCTGTCCCTGGGCAGTGTCTGGTACTGCAGCTCATCTCCAGAACATGGATGGACGTTTTACTGTTTGTGGGAAAATGGCAGATCTGTTTTTCGTATCCTGGACAACCCCTGTAAGAATCTGGCACCATCCTGCTGTGTAAAGTAGCATTTACTGTAGATGTATACTGTACATATCTATCTCTGGGGGGGCAGCATTCACCATTCTCCTAGTCCATGAAGGGAAGGAACTCCGAGCTGATCTGAACACGGCACAGCTGCTCTTGCAATAATTGGCCTCGCAGATATTTTCCACATTTCTGCAAAACCATTCATATTTTTCCAAAAGTGATTATACAGAATCTCGGCTGTAAATCACTACTCACGGCAATTTCAAAGAGATATTTTTCTAGCTTCCTGTGACTTTAGTTGAGAGGATTTAAGTTTACTCACTGGCACCATATGTACTGTTAATCCTTAGGAACAGCTGCAGAAAGTAACAACCAGCAAGGAATCAAATCACAAACACTACTGCCAACCATAGAGATTTTAGGGCGTTTTTAGGATATTATGGCCATTTTAGGATAGGTCAGGCAGTTTGGATTTTAGCCTGCATAATGGTGAATTACCGTTATGAATAACTTTCTGCAGCTTGAGAATTTAGGCTGGGCTTGTGAGGATTTAGGCTGGGTTTACAAACCGAGCCTACGTGATGAAAAGTCTAAACCTGACTGATGCAAAAGCTGCATGTTAAACTTGATGCGAAAATGTATTATCTCAAGAAAGAGACTTAAGATAATGTTCCTTACGGCCTATTCACACAACCATATTTTTTCTGTGTGCCATCAGCGCGCAACAGAGAGGAAAATGGATAGCACGCGAATCCATAGACACTATTCACACCACTGTTTTTCTGCACAGCTCCTTAAAACTCAAAGCATGTCGTATTTTGGACCTTGCTTCACAGCGCGGGAGACTACAGTCTCCGATGTGCTGCCAGGTCTGTGTCCTACATGGACCTCACTGCCATATTAAAGACTGTTCATGTGTTGCGGCCACAACGTGTGCGAATAAACATTAAAACTGTATGTACAGAAAACTGCATGTACTGTAATTTTTACAAGCATTTTTTTTACATTGATGCTCTTCCTATAAAATTCAGTACAAATATTACAAATTTCACCAAATGCCTTACGTGAACCTAGCCTTAGAAATACACTGCCACAGCTACATAAGGCTGGGCGATCAAATTAATTAGATTCATTCACCCTTTTAGTGTCCGACGATATTGATTTTTTGGGGAAATCATATCAATTTTTTTTCCTCTGGAGCGCTATATTATGATAATTTACAATATTCCCTTTACCTTTGAATTGACGTCATTATCTGCGATCTTATCTTCCGCTATTGGCTGTACTCGGGAGGGTTACCACTGTCGGGGTGCTGGGGAGTAAGGTTGTGCGCATGCGCAGAAGCACCTTTTTAGGCACCATATTCAACGAGGTGTTTAGACCCGGGATACAGCTACACTGACCGTTACTATGGGCAAGAAGCAGAAAACCAAGTCTTGTGCTGCTCTGATTGGATAACCCCTTTAAAGCACTAGACTAGATGGACACATTGGTCTTAGAACTGTCCTTCACAAAATGGTGTTCCTAAGTTATGAGCAAGTGATTACATCTGTTATCAATCACAGAAAAATAAAAGTTACCTCCATAAAAAAAAACAAAAACCAAAAATAATCAAGAATAATTGATAATATAAATGATAACATAAATTAAAAAAAAAAAAATATATATATATGTAGTTTTTTGGGGCGCAAAATCCACCAGCTGATCTACATTTGTATTTTAATCTACATCTGTTAAATTTGTAGCTGCAAAATGTCTACCGTCTTATAATGCAATTTGGATACCAACTTCATTTCCTGCACTCACATAATATAAAACTGCTAATTGTCAGAGACACAAATTATGTATTTCACAGCACAGCGTGAGATGTAGGTTTATGAAGGATTTGTGTCACCTGCATGCAAGCTTCTGGTCTGCTGGATCCTAACAACATACTACATCAGGGCTGGCCAACCTGCGGCTCTCCAGCTGTTGCAAAACTACAACTCCCAGCATGCCCAGTCTGCCTACAGCTATCATCCTACAGCAGGGCATGGTGGGAGTTGTAGTTTTGCAACAGCTGGAGAGCCTCAGGTTGGCCAGCCCTGTACTACATCATGTAAGGTATAACAGCATACCTCTTTTTCTATGGCTTTCTGGTTGAAATACAAAGTGACCCGGTTAAAATCATCAGATTTCTTCCATTGCCTGATAGAGACAAAGCCATAATAATGGTTAGATTCAGTCAGAATTATACAGAGACACAAACAAGATCATTTCTTAAAATGAAGTACCTCAACGATTTAAGTTCCTCCAAAATACTGGAGATACTGTTATCAGTCGATGACTCATTTGCTTCTTTTGGAGATCGAAACCTTAAAGAAACAGACTTGATGAAAATAAGGAAAGGGAGAAGTAAGTGATGAAAAACAGAACAAAAAAGAAATAAAATGAAACGTGGACTGGAAAGAAGATTTTTATCTTTGAGAAAGAGCTATGTATATGGAAGCTTCAACTGAATATATTTTCAATGATTAGCAGCAAGCACAACCAACACAACACAGGTAATAAACTGTCTCAACTGATGTAACGCTGCCCATCCACAAATCAGAAGGATAAGCCGAACAGAAAAGGGACTGGTTGGCACTCCTCGTGAAGGAATGTGGTGCTCAGTGGTCAGGTAATTCCCAAGACAGCAATATAAAGTACCACAGCACTCCAAAGACACTAGATCTGCATCCATCCAGAATTGTTATCTTGACATGGCCAACGTTTCGGTCCAGCCTGGACCTTGTTCACAGCCATATTGTTCAGTAGTGTAGAGACGCCATCCACTCCTCACCACACTACGGGACAATACGGCCGTGAACAAGGTCCACGCTGGACCGAAACGTTGGCCATGTCAAGATAACAATTCTGGATGGGTGAAATAAATTCCTAAATGCAAATCAAGTTTCTTTTAAGCTGTATGAGCGCTCTGGGCTGACCTGACAGGAGATGGTAGGTAAAACAAGGATAGGACATGCTCAACTTCAGCATGCCCAATTGTTTTTTCTACTGGGAGATATCCTGTTAGACGAGTGTCTAGCAGCTAGCTTACCTCTCCGGGTGCGGGTATCTTGGGGGAGATAAACATTTAGCTGACAACTAGTGTTGAGCAAACTTGTGTTTTCAAGTTTGGCGTACAAGGTTCGGGTTTGGGTTATCTAAGAATTCTGTTATGGATAACTTATGGTCTGTGGTAGCGGAATCCATAAAGGATTTCTTAGATAACCCTACCCTTGTACGCCAAACTTGGAAACACAAGTTCGCTCATCCATACAGACAACTATTGTGGTTAGCTTTTGAGAGATGGATCTTGGAATAGAATGAAAGATAGTACAGCATGGTATGTTTCTGGTGCAATTAGACAGCCCAAAGTCGTCAACAGAGCCATTAAATTTCAGTAAGCTAGTACAATTATCGTCATATCTATAAACACCATCAATGACCCAGGGAAACAATTAACCGAGAGGGAAATTTGGACTCAATCACTACTTATTTTCCATGGGATACAGTGTCATCAGTACCCACGGTGACGTTGGTATTCCCAACAATCAGTAGAATATGGATCCTGTGGCTCTGTTTCTGGAAAAGTCTGAGTGGACCCGCAGTCATGCATGCACATCAATGCTTTAGTGCTTGACTATCTCAATCAGTCCCATGGAAACTAAATGGAGCAGCAATGCACATGTGTGACAAATGTTCTATTTAAATGCTTCTGGAATGGGGGATCCCTTCTAGTGATCGTGGGGGTCCCATAGTTGGACCCCACTGATCATACATTTGTCACCTATTCTGAGGATGGGAGAATCCCTCTGGCCATTGAGCATTTTGTAACATTTGTAAGCAGTTCCCTACAGTTTTAAGCAAAGAGGAGATAAATGAAGTGTATAGTACTAAGACATGTGGAACAAACACACTGAAGGCAAAGGAGTACATAAAGACAGATACTCTCTTCTCACAAGAAGCTGTGCTGACATCAGACACATGGAAGCCACAGGACAGAAGAGCCAAGCAGGAGAACATGTAGCAGATTCTTTAAAGAGGGGTATATGACATCACAAGGGCATGTAGGAAGCATAAAGCAGCAAGGAAGAAGAAGACTCCTGCTCCTACTTGTCAGTATTCCCGAACTGAGGCATTGCAGACATTGGTAGTTCCTAGAAAAGAAACATCAAGGGTTATGTTACAAGGAACAGTTAAAATAAATGACAGCACTACATGTTAATCGATGTGTATTAATGGGAATCTGTCAGCACCAAACCACCCCCAAGTAAGCGGTGTATAGTGTAAGTGACGCTGAGTCCGGTTATGTCATTTACATTCCGACACTGCGCTCCCACAAACCAGCAGTGAATGCTCTGAGAGGACTCCTGAGCTCATACACATAATAGGGAGGACTCAAGGAGGAGTCCTCACAATGCATTTACTGCTGGTTTGTGGGAACGTCAATGAGTATGAAGATAAAAATGACATAACCGGACTCAGTGTCACTCACACTAGACACCGCTTACTGTAGTTGGAGGTGTTTCGGAACTGAGAGATTCCCCTTAAAGGGGTTGTGCCAAGTTAATAATGCTGACGCATTGTGAAGAGACTTTTCACTTGAACGTATTTGTGCAATTACATATAAGTTGCACCATTCCTAGTTTTGTTCCCCCTTTCACGAATGCCCTCCCCTTGGCTTGATGTCCTACCATTTCCAATGGACACATCGTGTGGCTTTATACCAGCATCAGGTCGGGCATGTGCAGTTCTTCATGTTCTGTGACCATGAGTAGTCACTTTAGAGCAGTGAATAATAATGAAGCTGTGTTGCCCATCAGTTTGATATGGGTTGAGGGAAGGGCCTTATCCTAGCACATATACATTTACTAACCAAATAATTTTACAGGTAATGGCAGAAATATGTAACTTTTATCATAAAGATTGAAAGTAAAAGTTTCATTTTTTTGCTGCCATAAGAAGTACAGGGCTCTGTTGGGAAATTGAACCCCAGAGCTTCAGCATGGCAGACAGGACATTTACCAATACAGTGATCCCTCAAGATACAACGGCCTCCGGATACAATATTTCCAGCATACAATAGTCTTTTCTGACCCATCATAAGTTGAAACCAGACTCAGCATACAATGTCACAGACATATACATACTTACATGCTCCCGACAGGTCTCCACAGCGCAGGAGGAGCAGGACGGCGCACACATAGGACAATTCCCCACAGCGCCCTCTGCTGGGCGCCGGGTGGAATCGTCCTATGTGTGCGACGTCCTGCTCCTCCTGCGCTGTGGGGACCTGCCGGGAGCATGCAAGTATGTATGTGTATATGTCTGTGTATGTTTATGTGTATGTCTGTATGTGTGCAGGTGACGGATCCGTCATGAACTCCATTGAAAGTCAATGGAGGACGGATCCGTTCACCATTGTGTCACACCAAACGTCCCCATTGACTTGCATTGGGGGTCATTCCGGATCCGTCTTGGTGCGGATGCCTGGACTGGAGAGAAAACTGCAGCATGCTGCGGTTTGTTCTCCGGTCTGAAGACGGAACGGAATGCTTTCAGGAGCATTCCGTCGTCTTCAGTTCAGTTTTGTCCCCATTGACAATGAATGGGGACAAAACTGAAGCGTTTTATTCCGGTATTGAGCCCCTATGACGGAACTTAATACCGGAATTATAAAACGCTAGTGTGAAAGTAGCCTTACAATGGTTTCAACATACAATGGTCTTCCTGGAACCAATTAATATTGTATCTTGAGGGACCACTTTACACTACACAATCTGTTATAATGATAAAACTGTCAGTGCCTTAAAGGGAACCTGTCGTGTTGAACATGGTGTGTGAGCTGCAGGTAGTATGTTATAGAGCAGGAAAAGCTGAGCAGATTGATGTATAGTCTTATGGGAAAAGATTCAGTAAAACTTGTATTAAAGTCATTTAAATTCCTACTCATTTCTGGCTTTGGCGTCAAGGAGGCAGTCCTATCAGTGATTGACAGCCTTCCCTCTATGGCTGTGTATACAGAGATAGCTGTCAATCACAGATAGAACCACCTCCTTGACGCCAAAGCCCAGAATGAGCAGGAATTGAAATTAATTTAATACAAGTTACACTGAATGTTATATATCAATCTGCTCAGCTCCTCCTGCTCTATAACATGCTGTTTGGAGCTCACACACCATGTTCAGTATGTCAGGTTCCCTTTAACCCCTTCAACCGACAGCCAGTTTGGACCAAATGCCGGAGCCCCATTTTTCAAATCTGACATGTCTCACTTTATGTGGTGATAACTTTAGAACGCTTTTACTTATCCAGGCCATTCTGAGATTGTTTTCTCGTCACATATTGTACTTCATGACAGTGGTAAATTTGAGTCAAAATATTTCATTCTTATTTATAAAAAAATACCAAATTTACCAAAAATTTAGAAAAATTTCCAAATTTCCAAATGTCAATTTCTCTACTTTTAAAATACATAGTAATACTTCCAAAAATAGTTATTACTTTACATTCCCTATGTGTCTTCTTCAGGTTTGGATCATTTTGAAAATTACATTTTATTTTTTTGGGACGTTAGAAGGCTTAGAAATTTAGAAGCAAATCTTGACATTTTTCACAAAATTTCCAAAACCCACTTTTTAAGAACCAGTTCAGGTCTGAAGTCACTTTGTGAGACTTTCATCATAGAAACCACCCAAAAATGACCCCATTTTAGAAACTACACCCCTCAAGGTATTCAAAACTGATTTTACAAACGTTATTAACCCTTTAGGTGTTCCACAAGAATTAAAGAAAAATGTAGCCAAAATTTCCAAATTTCACTTTTTTGGCAGATTTTCCATTTAAATCATTTTAGTCCGAGAATAAAGCAAGGGTTAACTGCCAAACAAAACTCAATAATTATTACCCTGATTCTGTAGTTTACAGAAATGCCCCATTTGTCATCGTAAACTGCTGTACAGGCACACGGCACGGCGCAGAAGGAAAGGAACGCCAGGGCAGATTTCACTGGAAAAAGTTTAAGTTTCCATGTCAGATTTGATGCACCCCTAGAGTAGGAAACTCCAAAAAACTGACCCCATTTTGGAAACTACGGGATAAGTTGGCAGTTTTGTTAGTACTATTCTAGGGTACATGCGATTTTTGGTACCTTTATATTACACTTTTTGTGAGGCAAGGTAACAAAAACTAGCAGTTTTGGCATAGTTTTTATTTTTTGTTATTTACAACATTCATCTGACAGGTTATATCGTGTGATATTTTTATAGAGCAGGTCGTTACGGACGCGGCAATATCAATTATGTATACTTTTTTTTATTTATTTAAGTTTTACACAATATTTTTGAAGCACAAAAAAAAATCATGTTTTAATGTCTCCATAGTCAGAGAGCTGTAGTTTTTTTATTTTTTGGACGATTGTCTCAGGTAGGGGCTCATTTTTTGCAGGACGAGATGACGGTTAGATTAGTACTATTTTTTGGGGCATATGCTTTTTTGATCGCTTGGTATTACATTTTTTGTGAAGAAATGTGACAAAAAATGGCTTTTTTTAGACAGTTTTTATTTTTTATTTTTTACGGTGTTCACCTGAGGGGAGAGATCATGTGATATTTTTGTAGAGCAGGTTGTTACGGACGTGTCGATACCTAACATGTATACTTATTTTTATTTATTTAAGTTTTACACAATAATATCATTTTTGAAACAAAAAAATCATGTTTTAGTATCTCCATAGTCAGAGAGCTGTAGTTTTTTTATTTTTTGGGCGATTGTCTCAGGTAGGGGCTCATTTTTTGCGGGACGAGATGACGGTTAGATTGGTACTATTTTGGGGGGCATACGCTTTTTTGATCGCTTGGTATTAAATTTTTTGTGATGAAATGTGATAAAAAATGGCTTTTTTTAGACAGTTTTTATTTTTTATTTTTTACGGTGTTCACCTGAGGGGAGAGATCATGTGATATTTTTGTAGAGCAGGTTGTTACGGACGTGTCGATACCTAACATGTATACTTATTTTTATTTATTTAAGTTTTACACAATAATATCATTTTTGAAACAAAAAAAATCATGTTTTAGTATCTCCATAGTCAGAGAGCTGTAGTTTTTTTATTTTTTGGGCGATTGTCTCAGGTAGGGGCTCATTTTTTGCGGGACGAGATGACGGTTTGATTGGTACCATTTTGGGGTAAATACGCCTTTTTGATCGCCTGCTAATACACTTTTTGTGTGGCAAGGTGACAGAAAATGGCTGTTTTGGTATAGTTTTTTTTTTAAAAAAATTTTTGCGTACAGCTGGCGGGGTGGACCATGTGACGCTTTTATAGAGCCCGTCGATACGGACGCGGCGATACCTAATATGTGTACTTTTTCTTTTTTTTTACTTTATTTGGGGAAAAAGGGCGCTTTTTTAACTTTTTTTAAACTTTATTTTTTTTACTTTTTTACACTTTTTTTTACTTTCTTTTCACACTTTTCTTTTTTACTTTTTACATTTTTTTTAAACTTTATCAAGACCCATTTGGATCTTGAAGATCCAGTGGGCTTGATGGCTATACAGTGCATTGCAATAGCCATCTATTGCAATGCACTGTATCAGTGCTACACTAAGGCTGATCAGACCCTGAGGGTCTAATCAGCCTTAGCTACATGGCAACCAGGACGCTTTTTGTAAAGCGTCTGGTTGCCATGGTAACCATCGGGCCGCTGCCACTGCAGCAGCGGCGGCCCGATGGAAGAGAGAGGGAGCTCCCTCCCTCTTAACCCCATGGATGCTGCGGGCGGCTACTGACCGCAGCATCTATGGGGTTAAACAGCTGAAATCGGTGCCAGCACCGATTTCAGCTGTTAGCAGCAGTGTGAGCTGTAATTACAGCTCACACTCTCTGCTGATGGCAGCGGCTCCGATCCTGAGCCGCTGCCATCATACAATACAAAGCAGGAGGGGGGGCAACGGAGGCACCAGGGGGGCACTACAAGGAGGGGGCACTACAAGAGGGGGCACTACAAGAAGGGGGCTATGTGGGGGCACAGAGGACTTACCTGGTTTCAGGCTGCGATCTCTCTCCAGAGTGGAGATCGCAGCCTGAAACCGGCATTTTAATACTGAAGCGCTCCGATTGGTTAGTCTGCAGAGACTAACCAATCGGAGCGCTTGCTGGCAAGGGACCACTCTGATTGGTCCCTTGCCGGCTTCCCCGACGTCTCTGCTCTCCGGGAGAGCGGAGACTCCGGGGCTGTGACACTTTATAGTGTCACAGTCCCGGTAAGCAGTTTGGACGTAACTGCACGTCCAAATGCAGCAACTTACTTGCACTTTGGACGTACAGTTACGTCCAAATGCGCCAAAGGGTTAAAAGTTACTAAACAGTAATTCTATTTAGTAGTTTTTTTAAGCACAGAAGATGATATCTTTACCACACTGCGGTTCTATAGTGAAATGGTAAATTTGCTACCTGCTGGAGGTCTGGGGTTCAAAGCACAAAGGAGCCTGACAGCAGTGAGGAGTACAGCACGCACAGGACAGTGTTCTCATGGGAGTTGTAGTTTTCAGTGCTACACAGGTAATCACGTGCTCCAGGATGTAGGACCTCCTAGAAAAGCTTTTTTAAATGGCCAGTACTACAGGGACAGTAAGGGCCGTGTGAACGGGTCCGCACCTATTCCGCAAATTTGCGGAATAGGGGCGGGCCCGTTCACCTCTACGGGCGGCACACTATCTTGCTGAGATAGAACATGTCCTATACTTGTCCGTACGCACAGACAAGTATAGGCATTTTCAATGGGGCCACCCGGCGTGTGTGCCGAGCGCTGCGGAACACACGCCGGGCGGCCCCCGTATTTTTGCGGGTCCGCAAATATACGTTCGTGTGAATGGACCCTAAGGGTGCCGAAATAGAATGCTAAGTTAAGCTAAGCAGGTCGCCAAATGACCAGCTAGTGTGCATATGCAGTATCCTGATGCTTTTATCACGTTTCTTGCAACAGTTGGCACAACCCCTTTAATATTTCTTAGAACAACTAGCCGCTTTCTTGGGACCTCTTCATTCCCCCAGCATGCTCCTCTGTACAGAAAGGACATCTCTCACAAATAAGAGATTTATGGACACTTACCATAATGCGGGAGGTGCTGAGGTTTTCCGGTATTAGGCTGTCTCTATGATTTAGATGTGCAAATGGTTTAGCTGCTCCCCAAGATTCCAGATAGCGCGTCATACGGACAGATGCCCGTGTCTTGGTGACCTCGGCAGACTTTGTAGGCAGTATGTCATCCTCCTCGCTGTCAGCACTAGCCTGTAGGAACAGACAGCTGGATTTATATAGCCTGTTGTTGTCAGTCAGGAGTTAGCTGATACAATTTCTCCTATTTGCTGATTAAAGGACTGTCTACTTTATACAATGACATATGCATCATGGATACTATGAGCTTACTTACATGTTATCAATGCTAGTTATTATTACCTACAACTAGGATCAGAATGTAACACTCTTCTCTCTCTGGGAAAACGATAAACTTAAAGGGATTGTCCCATAAAAAATATTCTACAGTTTTCAAACCAGCAGCTGGCTCCGAGTACTTTTGGTAATTTTATGTAGTGTACTTTTCGCTTTATAAGACGCAATTTTCCCCCCGCAAAAGTAGAGAAAAGTGGCCATGCATCTAATAAAGCAAATTCTAGTGAGAGCTTCCATTGTGGAATAGCTCACTAGTATGCATTACATGTCTGGCACGGGGAGTGAAGCACTATGAGCGCCTCCGGTACTCACCCTCCCTGGTCTTCCTTCCTGGGGCCAGTGCTGCACTGTTCTGACTGTGTACACAGCGGCAGGATGTAGTGCGGCGCGGGCCAGAAAAGACAGGGAAGCGTGACTTCTGCTGAAGGTGGAGAGGAGCCGCGGAGCAGGAGAGGTAAGAGGAGTTTTTTATTTTAATCTGATCTGAGGTCTGATGGTGTTCTAGCAAGAAACACTGTTTGGGGGCGTCTGACACTGTGGGCCGATCTGAGATTTGATGGGGGTCTGACATGGAGGACTGATCTAAGGTCTGGTATGGGGGACTGTTGTGACGTCCTGATATGGTGGTCTGATCCGATGTTCTGGTATTTATGGTGGTCTGATCCGAGGATCTGGTTTGAGGTCTGAGGACATTTTTTTTTTCTTATTTTCCTCCTCTAAAACCTGGGGTGCATCTCAGGTGTGTCTAATAAAGTGAAATTCGATTCAATGAAATCTATCCATTCAGGGCCACTTGCGGTTTGTACTTTTTCTAATTTCTCTATCCACCTCATTGAGGTGGGCATACATGCTCCATTCCAGCTTTCAACTGCTACCAATTGCAGCAGAAAGGACACGTCCCCTGAGCTGCTAGCTTGAAATAAATCTAAAAGGAAAGGACCCTTTCACACGACCGTGGAGCACGGTCCAGGACGGTCCGTGAAAACCCGGACCGTGCTCCTTCTGAGGGCAGGAGCGCACGGCGTCATTGGTTGCTATGACGCCGTGCGCTTCCTAAGGCCGCCGCTGTACAGTGATACACTGTATATGAGCGTGTACAGTGTATCACTGTACAGCAGTGGCCTCAGGAAGCGCACGGCGTCATAGCAACCAATGACGCCGTGCGCTCCGGCCCTCTGAAGGAGCACAGTCCGGGTTTTCACGGACTGTCCTCCACGGTCGTGTGAAAGGGCCCTTAGAAAGAGGTTACATGAACTATGGGATAACCCCTTTAATAGAACAGTCATGGTTCCAATGAACTTTATTCACCCTTGCTTTGGATTTTAAAGAGGTTATCTAGTTTGGAAAAGTCACACAATTGTGTAATGCTTCATTTCACATATGGCGCTGCTGCATGTGCTAGCGGTACCAGCAGGGGAGCACTGTGTGACCAGCTTCTTGTCAGAACCTTCTAACAAGTAGGGAGTGTCCAAAGCAGAGCACCCCTTTAGTTACTAGGCATTTATCTCATCATGCACACATACAATTAAACAATCAACTTTTAGACTTCCAAGTACTAAACATATGAAGACCTATCTGTGTAAACTCACTCTGGGATCAATGACCAAGTACGTTTTTATGTTATTTTCTTTAAGATACGGATCTCTCTGTGCATATGTTACATCTTCAACTTCATAGTCACCTCCAAGGTGTGATAAAGTAGCTTCTGTGATGTGCACTCTCCTACACAATAATGGACAAAGCAATAAGATTGGGTTATGGACACACACACAGCACAAACCAAATATGTAATGACGCCAATCTTACCCTGGCACTCCTCCTGCTTCCATGTGATTGGCCAGTGTTACATCATGTGACCAGACATCATACTGCCACTTCTGGAGCCCAATCACCCCACACAGCACATTTCCTGAATGCACCCCAACGCGCATATTAATATCTACACCTGTGGCTTTGCGCAATTTCCTGGGGAAAACGTAAAAAAAACAAGAGCTCAGTTCAGTGGATGAAGTGTAGTCAGGAACCAATCACAGAAGACGTACAAAAGCTAAAAGAATTCCACATTTGATTAAAAGGGTTTTCCTAGATTTTGATATTGATGATTGGGAGTGTTCGACACCCTGGACCCCTGTCAATCGGCTGTTGAGGAGACTGCTGCGCTCTACTGAGCACCGTTGCCTCGTGGCAGTTACCGAACACAGTACCGTCCATTGGATAGCAGCCGTGCTTGGTATTGGAGCTCAGCCCCATTCACCTGAATGAGACTGAGCTGTGCGTAGGAAGCCGCATACTTGTCAAACAGCTGATCGGTGGGTGTCCAGCTGTTGGAGCCCCGCCAATCTGATATTGGTCACCTGTCATCAGGATAGGTCATCAATATCAGAATCTCAGAAAGCCCCTGAGGAATTCATGGCAAAAGACCATCAGGCTTGAGGAACCAGACTATCCATCTGGTTTGAGGAACCTGCCCACCGGTCTGACATTTCTTTGGGTTCCAACTCAATAGCATTAAAACTAAATGGACTAAAAGTCCTGGAGAAAACTGTAGCATTCTGGCTAGATACTAGGCTTTTTGGTTCTACTTATCAGCCTGTGCGTCCTATCATACATAATATACATTATAATTTTTACAAGACAGATAGGGCATTCATCTTTTCATAAGTAGAAAGACTAGTAAAACTAACATACAGCAGTGGTAGAAGGACTTTTGGTAAATGTGTTTGTGGAGGATTGTACTGCCGGCCGCACAGCCTCTGAGGCAGGATAAATTGTATTGTAGGTAAAGTCTTCTTTGTCTGTCAGCTTTATGGATCATCATACCAGTGTATCACTACATGCGAGTCCTATAAGAGTTGATGACTGGACCAAAAACAATATACTTGTTCCTAAGGTAAGCCTAGATTTGTGCTGAGCGAGTTCACTGAATTTCTAGGGTATACAAAGAGTTTCTCTGGAACCCAGGCAAGCCTCGGTAGCTTGGTATCAAGTTTTCGTACCATTTTGATTGACTGGTAAAGGTAGATTTTAAAATCTAAAAGAGTAGCCTTGGTTAAAAACATTCAATTTTCATTAAAACAATTCTTCTCAGGGTATTATTGGACCACTGTGCCAAATCATTTAATCTATTTAAAAGTTGCTAATTATAATTTCAGCAAGAGTAAGGTAAAATACATTTGTCAGAAATCCAACCAAAGTCGTTTTATGGCTGGCACTAGAAACAGAATTCAGATGATTGTGAGGCTGAACATTAATGTCCATGTCGGTCTATTGCCATGAAGCAAAAGAAACAGATTAATGGGGTGCAGTACGATAGCAAATTTCTGGACACAGAATGACCTGAGACATAAACCCTATTTCTTCAGTTGCTCCTAACATTTATGCAGATAACAAATGTGTAGATTTATTTTGTTGTTCTTAGCTACTGAAGGTGTTAAGGGGAAGATTAAGGGGTTTGCGTACGCTGATGGGTTTATAAGGGGTTTGCGTATGCTGATGGGTTGATAAGGGGTTTGCGTACGCTGATGGGTTGATAAGGGGTTTGCGTACGCTGATGGGTTTATAAGGGGTTTGCGTACGCTGATGGGTTGATAAGGGGTTTGCGTACGCTGATGGGTTTATAAGGGGTTTGCGTACGCTGATGGGTTTATAAGGGGTTTGCGTACGCTGATGGGTTTATAAGGGGTTTGCGTACGCTGATGGGTTTATAAGGGGTTTGCGTACGCTGATGGGTTTATAAGGGGTTTGCGTACGCTGATGGGTTTATAAGGGGTTTGCGTACGCTGATGGGTTTTATAAGGGGTTTGCGTACGCTGATGGGTTTATAAGGGGTTTGCGTACGCTGATGGGTTTATAAGGGGTTTGCGTACGCTGATGGGTTTATAAGGGGTTTGCGTACGCTGATGGGTTTATAAGGGGTTTGCGTACGCTGATGGGTTTATAAGGGGTTTGCGTACGCTGATGGGTTTATAAGGGGTTTGCGTACGCTGATGGGTTTATAAGGGGTTTGCGTACGCTGATGGTTTAAGGGCCGTTTATAAGGGGTTTGCGTACGCTGATGGGTTTATAAGGGGTTTGCGTACGCTGATGGGTTTATAAGGGGTTTGCGTACGCTGATGGGTTATAAGGGGTTTGCGTACGCTGATGGGTTTATAAGGGGTTTGCGTACGCTGATGGGTTTATAAGGGGTTTGCGTACGCTGATGGGTTATAAGGGGTTTGCGTACGCTGATGGTTAAGGGGTTTGCGTACGCTGATGGGTTTAAGGGTTTGCGTATGCTGATGGGTCTATAAGGGGTTTGCGTATGCTGATGGGTTTATAAGGGGTTTGCGTATGCTGATGGGTCTATAAGGGGTCTGCGTATGCTGATGGGTCTATAAGGGGTCTGCGTATGCTGATGGTCTATAAGGGGTCTGCGTATGCTGATGGGTCTATAAGGGGTCTGCGTATGCTGATGGGTCTATAAGGGGTCTGCGTATGCTGATGGGTCTATAAGGGGTCTGCGTATGCTGATGGGTCTATAAGGGGTCTGCGTATGCTGATGGGTCTATAAGGGGTTTGCGTATGCTGATGGGTCTATAAGGGGTTTGCGTATGCTGATGGGTTTATAAGGGGTTTGCGTATGCTGATGGGTTTATAAGGGGTTTGCGTATGCTGATGGGTTTATAAGGGGTTTGTGTATGCTGATGGGTTTATAAGGGGTTTGTATATGCTGATGGGTTTATAAGGGGTTTGCGTACGCTGATGGGTTTATAAGGGGTTTGCGTATGCTGATGGGTTTATAAGGGGTTTGTGTATGCTGATGCGTTTATAAGGGGTTTGTGTATGCTGATGGGTTTATAAGGGGTTTGTATATGCTGATGGGTTTATAAGGGGTTTGTGTATGCTGATGGGTTTATAAGGGGTTTGTGTATGCTGATGCGTTTATAAGGGGTTTGTGTATGCTGATGGGTTTATAAGGGGTTTGTGTATGCTGATGGGTTTATAAGGGGTTTGTATATGCTGATGGGTTTATAAGGGGTTTGCGTACGCTGATGGGTTTATAAGGGGTTTGCGTATGCTGATGGGTTTATAAGGGGTTTGTGTATGCTGATGCGTTTATAAGGGGTTTGTGTATGCTGATGGGTTTATAAGGGGTTTGTATATGCTGATGGGTTTATAAGGGGTTTGTGTATGCTGATGGGTTTATAAGGGGTTTGTGTATGCTGATGCGTTTATAAGGGGTTTGTGTATGCTGATATAATTAGAAAATACACCACAGATGCACAATGTGAGAAGGAAAGGTCTATTTTATTCTTCTCCTGGGAGATAACCGCCACCACAAGTGTCTGGCAATGGCACTGAAAACACATGCAAATCAATTCTGTGTGTATACGATGGAGTCAGGAGAGTTATAGCCGTTGTTGTACGAGCGTTCACCCACTAGCTACTGAAGGTGTATGGACACCCTAACTGTACTAAAAAGAAGAGATTTAGAGATTTATCTGCCAGTCGGGTCTATTACTCTGCAGGTGTCCAGGTGGAACTTTGTCTAAATTTCGCCTTTTGTTAAATATTCAGTAGTCTTTGGTAAGGAAACAGTTCCACATACTCTAGGAGTGAAAACAGCTGGTATCAGATAACTTGTAGATAATAGGCAATGTACAGGTCAGACACGCAATAGGAAAAAATAGACATTTTCTGGCACATGGCCAATTTCAAATGTGCTGAGTTATTGGAGTTCCACTATATTAAGAAAATCTTTAGTATGAGAAAAGCCTCTTTATATTCCAATACTGTGAAGTAGGGGAGAAAAGATAGGGAATGCGCGGAATTATTCAGTCGCCGCTACTTTGTAGTTGCCTAGGTAACACAACGTACCTGTACAGATTGCTGGATTTAACCACAGCTCCATAATGACAAAAGTATGATCTGAAGTAGCCATGCATTACCCACTTTGGAAGACACATACTTTTATATATTTTCTGCTTTTTGAGAGGACTGCTTCCTAAAGTAAATGCTGTTATGATTGGAAATTCAGTTCAACTGGATGCTGTAGACCAGGGATCAGCAACCTTCGGCACTCCAGCTGTGGTGAAACTACAACTCCCAGCATGCACATTTGCTGTTTTCAAAACTCCCATAGAAGTGAATGGAGCATGCTGGGAGTCGTAGTTTCACCACATCTGGAGTGCCGAAGGTTGCTGACCCCTGATGTAGACCTTTACAATAGGTAAGTTACTGGCAAGAAGCTGTCATTGGACGATAACAGCCGCCGAGCCTTCTAGATTATATACAAGACTAGCAGAAGGTCCTGGCTTTGCACGGGTATATTTAATCTATTTCATTGAATGTTTGTGTGTGTCGTTTTCATGATCATTTATTGCAAAATGCTCTGATGTACTGCAGTGGGGGGTGACGTGCGTCAGCAAACACAACTGTGCTGTCTGCTTACAAGGTTGAAATGAATGCATTACTAGGGCCATTGTGGGATCGGTCCCGGCCATCAGTCATTTCCTCTTCTATGAGGAAGCAAATTGGCTGCTTGCATTAATACTACTAAACCTAGAACGTCATTTTTGACTTCCTCTGTTCCTTGGCGCGCTCCAAAGTCTTTTTAAAAAGGTTAGTGTGTATGATACCCTTATGGATGCAATCTGATGAAGGAGCTGGTACAGCTCCGAAAACACGTCATCTCATCATCCCTATCAATAAAGAATTAAGAAGAGAAGAATAGAGCACAGACCCCCTTTTTTCTTCCTACCCACCTGTGATACTCTGAGGATCGGCCATTTCCTGGACCCGATAGGGACGTGTTGGAGACTCTACACCCAGGTTTTTCCGAGTGTTGTGCCTCTGATCGCACAACACAGGGGGAGGCCTCTTTCTCTAACCCCTACCACCAACACCAGAGGCAGGGGCGTAGCTATAGGGGGTGCAGAGGTAGCAGTCGCTACCGGGCCCAGGAGCCTGAGGGGGCCCAAAGACTCTTGTGCCGCATAAGAAGACACACAGAGCACTAAGGGAAGGGGGGCCCAAGCTAAACTCTTGCACCAGGGCCCATGAGCCTTTAGCTATGCCCCTGACCAGAGGGTCCTGCTCAAGGAGCACATCTCTTCCTTTTCTTCTTTACATAAAGAGCAAACAAAGAAACACAATACACAGCGCTCCAAGAAGATCATAAATGTTCTCACCGGATAGCCTGGCACATATCTAAGCCCATTTGGACGCAGTTCTTGGCATGGTCTGGCAAGCATTCTGGTAGCCCGGACACACAGTAATAGCAGTCACCCAAAATCTTGATGCGCATGCAATTATTTTCCTGTAGAAGACAAAACATCTCAGTTGTGTAAAGGACATGCTATATTGACTCCAGGCATCTAGGTCTTCACCACTCACCTTTGCAATCTGGTCAAACTTCCCAAAAAGCTCATTCAACATGAGTACCAACTCTTTGGGGGAGCACTCACTGGAAAGTAGCGTGAAGCCCACGATATCTGCGTACAGGATGCTGCAAAACATGAAAGCAATGTACGACGTGAACAGTGCCTCATCATGTGCACAGAGAATCAACGGTCTACATCACATCACCATTAACATGACGCTCATGGCCAAGGCTGGCTTTTACACACCTTACATCTTTGTGCCGCTTGATGTACAGATTATGGAAGTTGTTAGTACTTTCTTGCTGCGGTCTCTTGTCTTTTAATCTCGCTATGATCTCTTCTTTCATCTCTGTTGCAATATACTGTGGCAGAATTGAAAGCAGCAGCTGCTCCTGGGAAGCGGGAACACAGAATGTAAGGCAAAAGAACCAAGATGGCAAGAAGTGTACTAAATCTAATAAGCACGGCCCAATCCAACTACTGTATACACCGTGTACTAGAAACCTCTGCTAGAAAACAAAATCATCACAGACATGCCGCACAGAACGTCCATCCCAATCTGTTTAGTCAAAATAAAAATAAAAAACCCACACTGAAAAAAAAAACAAAGCAAAACATACAACCAGTATATTTAAGGTCTGTTCACATAGCATTTGGTGTCTGCCTGGACATATGCCAAAGATAACCATAGACCCCCATTCACCCAAGAGGCTAAAAGATTTTGGCCCTGATGTATCACGCCTTCACTCCAGTCCTGTCTTCAAAAAGTCACAAAATAGAGTGTTTGAGACTTTTTGCAGTCACCTGCGCAAAATGGTGTGGCTTTTTTTTCACTCCAGTTTTGAAATGTGGTTGGAAAAGTGGGCATGGTCACTCCTCATGCACACGGCTGTTCCCGTATTGCGGCCTGCAGACAGCAGCTGTGTGCACCCCACATCACAGATGTGGACCCATTCACTCTTAGGCCACGTGCATGAGGCCTAAGAAGTTGCAATCTCACTCCAGTAGCAGGGTGGAGTAGGAACACTGGAGGAGCTTCTCTAGACAGAAGTGTAAGGTCTAGAAATAACACAAATGTATCAAACTTAACATTTGATAAATGTAGTACTCCAGCGGAGACTCAAGCAAAACTGACTTCAGATTTTCTACTCATGATAAATTCCCCCCTAGGTTGCTGTACTTTATGCCACATTTATCAAATGTCACATGTCATTTTTGCGCAAGCAAGACTGAAAAGTTGCAAAAGCCCAATTTTTTTACCTTTTGAAGCCAGAATTCTGGAGCGAATACACAATAAATCAGGGCCATAGGCTCAAGCAAAACGGACTTCATATATTCCCCTAATAATGTTTTTTTGTGGGTTTTTTTCTGTTGACTACAATTTTTATGCAGAAGTATCCATTAAAAAAAGCATACTGTGCAACATACATTTCTTTCTATATAGAAGCCAGTGTATGCCTAGAGAAGCATTAGTCACAGCCTTCCATCGGAAGTACAGTATATATCAGGAAATCCTCCCAATGTATACTTCTAACACCAGGTATTATTACCATCTGAACAGAGCCCAACACTGGGAACTTGAAGAAGATTCTACATACCTGCTGCCTCTCCTGCGAGTACAATTTGCGGCGGGAATGAATGAAGTTGATTGCTTCATGGTAGGTGTCTTTTAATGCACTTTCGGTGACCCGCTTGTGATAACCGCCAACCACATTCCCACACAGCAAGATGACCACATCTGCTATAATCTGCAGAAAGGTACAACGACAAATTGACAATTAAGTTTTGGGGGCGTTTCCCTGGTCAGTGCTGTATAGGTACACACCCTTCTTACAAGGGAATGGTAGCACACAGATGCCTAAGAAGAATAACAGAGGAACGGCACAATACAAAGTTCTAAGGAAAAATGATTCATAATTGTCATGGGGATCACAGACGTGGCAGGACGACAGGGCCCATGTTTCCCAGTTTGAATGGAGGCACGCATGGGTGTCTGCCGCTCCATGGGGTCGTCGGAGATACAGTATGAGTTAACAGCTACCCGTAATTACAAGTTAGCAATACAGTACATTTCAGGGCTTCAGATGGTACCTTACAAAGTTGCCAGTGCACCCAAAAAATTTTATTTGGTTCCTAAATATTTAGACGCGAGAGCCAAAGAAACCCTGGTGTGTTTTCTTTCAAGTCTGGAGCCCTTAATATAAAACTTTCTAAAAGATTTAGAGTCAAGTAGAGAGGAAATGAACAATAATCCCCCATGGACGGGAGAGATTCCTACCTGCAAGGCGAATTCCCCGGCAGGCTGAGGACTTGATGAAGATACGTAAACACTGAGAACAATGATATGTGATAGGGAGCAGCTAAGCCCAGCAAATATTGCCACTTTCATACTTAAAGGTAGCATGGTGTACAGGCTGACCGTCACAAACAGCGTCCAGTATACCTTAACAGAGAACAGAACAACGTCTCTTGGAATATGCCGTATACATTATTTAGGAAAGGCTGCCATATACACTGCTCCACTTACCTGATCCCATGGAGTCACAATGGTGCTCGTGAATATGAATGCATAGCCCATGGCGACTAGGCATCCCCAGATGATAAGAGCCAACAGTTTCATCCCCTTCTGCAGCACACTTTTTATGCACACCAGAATGAAGAGTAAAGTGAACACTCCCAGGGCGCAGAACACACTTATCAGGAAGCCCACGTTGTCGGAGAAGGTCTACGGAGTAAACACAAGAACATCATATAGACATCAACCTCAAGGGCAAAGCTCAAAGCGCCATCTACGTGTTGTCATACTGCAAATACTGGAAAGCAGGAGAGCAGATAGCGCACTGCGGGGCAGATTTACTAATCCTGTAGATGTAGAAACCTTACACAGATTTATCACAGGGGCTCAGGCTGGATGAGGAACATGGTGCAGGGATAGACACTTTTCACTGACTCTATACCAAATACTGGTTAAATTACTTTGGAGCCAAATTGAACCAAAAATGTTCCAAATTCAGCCAAATTCATGTCACATTAGTAAATGTGGGCCACTGTGCTGATAAGGATGGTGTGATTCTGAGTGGTAAATGCCCTTTTAAACCACGTACGTAGATGCACATGCATAATGACAATGGAAATCTGGGCTGGGGCATTACTGGACATGCCTCTCCTTGTTCAGAAGGTGCCAGAATATGCACCATGGGCCACTGGAAACAAAAATAAGGGTTGTCTCGCTCTTGAATTTAGAGTCTCGGCCAAAGTACAGCCACGGCAGTGTTCATTTCATACATAGGGATGTCACACTAGTCATCACTATCTGCAAGGAGAGCTGCCCCTGATGCCAGGTATTTCTAGTCATGACCATTCTTAGTGGAGATCCAGATTAGTTATATTATGGGGAATACAGGTACAGATATGTCAGGAGAGGTGACAGTTCCTCTTTAAAGGAGCAGTGTCAAGTTAAGAAGTTATCCCCATCTGCAGGATAGGAGATCACTAACTGATCTGTGGGTGTCTGACTGCTGGGACCACCACTGATCAGGAGAACAGTGGTCCCATTCCCTCAATTGGATGGAGAGGGAGATTGAGTAGGTGCCCTGAAGCTCTATTCATCCTCTATGCCGGAAATAACCATGTGCTTTACTCAGCTACCACCATTAGTCTCAAACAACGAATGGAACAGAAGGGCGCATGCCCGACCTGCCGCTCCATCAAATCGGGTTATAATTGGTGGGGGTCCCAGCGGTTGGACCCGCACCAATCACTTAATTATCCCAAACTTCTTCTGTTTTAACATAACAATTCTGGAACGTCGTAACTCTGAATTGTGCTGTCCCTCTGTTATTCCTCCTGAATAGTTATGAATAAACTGACAGTTGGGTGTTACTATTACCTTTTTCAAAGTGATCTGTACGGTGGTAAAAAAAAAAAAAAAACATGTTGTGCATCCTGAAAATTGTAATGTTTCACAATGATTGTTAGGGCTTGGCATTGGCTGCTGTGGTTCAGCGCTGCAGCTTGTGTGACAAGATGTGGACACTTGCCTCAATTGTACTGTGCCTGAGATGAATGAGGGTATATTGCTGCAGAGGGGACCGTGGGGTGGCACCCACGAGAATGAGAAGGGAGAGCACTGAATGCTGTACAGTTGTCACAGGTCGTGGGGCAGTCAGATGAAGAGAGGATGACTATGGCCGTCTTAAGGCAGCCAATAAAGAGGGGCTAAGATGACGAGGGTGTAGACCATAGAGAGTCAGAAACTGTCCAGAAATTTAGTTATAACTGATTAAAGTAAGAAAGTGAAGTGAAGAAATACCACTTACAGCCAATAGCTGCCCTTATAGACATGTTATGTAACCTGGTCAAGGTAAGTTCCTCTTACTAGAATACTGCAAAGAAACTCATAACTGTTCGTGTCTCTTTAAGAGTCTTGGCCAGGTGACCCCTTCCCACCTGATCTTACATATTCATATAAAGTATGACTCTGACAGCACCAACTGGACAATCTCAGAGCGTGTGGGGTCTGATAGCACCCAATTCAAAGAGGAATAACTGAGGAACGGCACATCCCCTATTCTGTAGATAGCAGAATACCCCTGCTGCTGCAATGGCTCGTTCTTATACACAATCATTGTTTCTGGGTGCAGAAACAATCATTTAGGTGCCTGCACAAAAGACTGTTCCACCCGATGATCGGCTGCACCGCTACACGGGCAGATTGAGAACCGGTGCTCATAGAAAAGTTGTGTTTCTGAACATGAAAAGGTTTGTGAAGCAGATTTGCGCCAAAAAAGCACAGAAAATGCACAAAAACACAGATTTATTTGGAGCTGTTTTTTTTCAGCTCCTTATTCTAAATTCAGTGCCAATTCTGCCCCCCCCCCCCCCCCCCCAAAAAAAAAAAAAATAAAAAAAATAAAAAAGGAATTACCGTTTCCCACTGAAATGGCTGTTTTGAGGCAGAAACGCTCCAAAATCAGCAGCAAAAAATTCAGTGTGTACTGGCCCAAACAACTCATACTGGGGCAGATTTACCAGTCCTGTCTAGACCTGCACCAAATATCATCCAGCCTGAGCCGGCGTGATAACGGTGGTGCATGGCCTTTTGGCATTTTTCCACTTATTGGTTGGCTTACTTTGCTGGAAAATGTTGCCTTTTAAAGGGGTATTCTGGCTGTTAAAAGTGATCTCCTGTCCACAGGATAGGGGATAACTGTTAGATTGGTGGGGGTCCTACTGCTGGGTCACGAGATCAGGGTCCTCTATGGGACTTCCCATAGAAATGAATGGAGCTGCCACACCTCCCTGCAGAGGATACAGGGCCCCGTTCTCGTGATTGTGGGGGTCCAGGTGGTTGGACCCTCACTAAACTAATAGTTATGGTGTAACAACCAGAACACCCCTTTAGGGCAGTCTCCTTTCCCACTAAGCCATGCCCCTCAGCAGGCAGTGCACACTGGATTATTCTTTTTGGCTTACTTAGGTACTTCACAAATGTCTAAAATGAGATGCAACAAACTGGTTCACAAACATGCAAATTACGCCAGAATTCAGGAGCAGGCACAGTAGTCAATGTGGACCACTGTTAGGTCACAGATGACATTAACCTACCAGAGAGTGCCTACTATCTTCTGATGTATCTCCAGGACATAGCATTGTGCATTTACTCGGAGATTGCAGGGCTCAGGCCACAGTGAGACAAGGCACTTGTTTGGAGCTTCACATACAAAGCATTGTCAGATGTTACGTGTCCATTTTGTTAGATGATGTTACAAAGGGAAGATCTCAGGCTTCAGGACAGTTTCCATAAACCTAGAAGCTCATTGTTCATATGTATGGAAACACATTGGTTGTGTAAGAAGCAGTCCGGAGACGTCCCCTCGGGGTGCACTTTGTAACATAAGCTCTCCTACCAATGTGGAGCACTATACACGCTCATTGAACTTGTACATAAGCCACAAGTTAGCAGATGTGAACCTGCTCTTCTAAAGTCAGCTCTTCTTTGCTTAGTGCGTTTCATGGTGGCTCTTCGTTACATTATTTTATGCTGAAAAAACATGATAGCCCTAGATGTTAGCAGGAAGTCCATGGGGATTATGAGACCGGTTTTTATTTTTGCTAGTGACTATTTTTTTCTATTTTTTTTTTTTTTTATGTCTGGCATGTTCAAGCAATGACTTTTTATAGAGCTTTAAAAAAATAAATAAATTGCTTTTTTCCCCCCTCAGGTGCAATTGACACATTTATTTTTTTGTAAAAAGCCATAAAAATGTATGTCTTACACACAAAAAAAAAAAAAAAAAAAAAAAGCTTTTTTTGCTGTAAAGAGACACCCAAGCAAATATCATAATTCCTAACGAGACACTGTCAACGGGGAGATCCGACTGCTGTAAGCGGCAAGACAGCTGCAAACTAGAAATGAACGCATGCCTTTGGTAAATCTGATAACCAGGGGTTAATTGAGGTGTATGAATTATTACAGCAGCAGCAATTACTGCTTTTTTCCAATAATTAAGATGGGATTGTAACGTTGCGTTATTCTGGAGACTGAAGGCTCTTTATAGAGGAGCCTCCCTCAGCCGAGCAGTATTTGCTGAACTGCCCCTTCCAGATCTGCAGATGCAGCATCTTATTCTATGCAAGGAACTAATGAGAAGCTAATTGAGCAGTTTTCTCCAGATAGCTCCTATTGTCAGCAGCGGCAACTGGCAGAGGAATACAAGATTTATTTTTATCGCATAGATCCACATTCCTGAGAAGACTTGGGTCAGAGGAAAGAAGCAAACCTATACACTGGAAGGAACGGTTTCCAGTTGATTTCAGCACATATTCTGTGACCAAATCTACAGGGAAAACTGGGTTCTGCCTCCTGTTGTCCCTCAAAGGGAATCCACGCTGCCCTCTTTCATGGCACGTTTTTCCACAGACACCGTGGCGGGTGTCCGAACCTTTAATTTAGGTCAACTAAATGGGGCTAATCTGCGGTATTCAAACCACAAATCTGTGTGGACATACCCTACAGCCTCCTTCACATAAGTAATATAGAACGGGGGTCATTTACTAACATCGCTATGCCGGTTATTGGCGAAAAAAAAACAAAACGCAAGACCACTTTTTGCGTCTTTTTAATGCCTGTGCAATAATATTTTGCTGCATGGGTGTATTTACACCGTCCTCGCCACTTGGAAGTGGCAGGAGCCAGCCTGGGGCATCGGACCCCCCAAATTTACCAACAATTACACCTGAAAACAGGCGTAAAAGAGGAGTCAAACCTACTCCAGTCAGGGGCTGGTGTCGTCTTCACTCCAGGAGCAGGGGTTATCAAAGAATGGCGTAAAACGCTGGTCTTTGATAAATGACCCCCAATGTGTCAGGGTCTGCTCAGTAAAAAAAAAGAAGCCAAATTGTTTTTCATGCAAGTTTAGTTTGCAATTCCGTAAAGTGTTTGTTTTTTTTTCCCATCTGGATTGAATCAGTTTTTCACACGGCTTATTACGCATGCACCTCGTCATAAATTAGGGGCATTTACGGCAGTTAGTGCGCCTGGAGTGAAAAACTACTCCAATCCCAGAGTGGATTAGGTCTTCGCCAACATTTACGTCCGTTTCCACAAGGGTTAGTAAATTTGCCGGGGGCGATATGATGCAGAAACGCAGAAAGTGGTCCGGATCTTGTGTGCGCTCACCCGTACTGGGGTGCAGGTGGCCTTAGACCTCTTTCACATGAGCAATACAGAATGTCTCAGGGTCTGTTCAGGGAAATACTGACGCGACTGCGACTCCTCATCATCATCTGAGGGGTTAAAAGTCCTGCGATTGAAGTTGGAATAAAACAGCATTGAAAAGTCATACACACCCCAAAATGGTACCAATAAAAACTGCAGGGCTCTGTAGATGGAATTATGCAAGTTATGGCTGTCAGAATATGGGATTTTTTTTAATTTTTTTTTACCTTTTTACTTAAAGGGGTTGTCCGAGTTATGAAAAAAATATATAGCACTGTAAATCTGATGAGCAGCAATATATAACTAAGTTAAGCAAATTTTAGGCAAAAAAAATAAATCTATATTTCCTCATTTCTCTGCTTCTTCTGGTCTTTGTTTACCTGCAATAACAATTTCTGCCCTCCCCTTCACACTGCTCTGCAAAGGGAGTGAATACAAGTGCTGCCGAGTGACATGTCTGCATGCTGGGATACTCAGCAGCATGTTGTATGTGTAGGACTACAAGTCCTAGCAGCACAATGACACTGCTGATACACACATGGACTTCCCCCTACCTGTTCTCTCTCACCACATATCTTCTCTAGTCTGTCAGCTCCTGTGCCCAGCATTTGTCTCCTCACTGCAGCTTTCAGCCCTGAGTCTGTGCTAGCTGAAGAGGTTAAAATCTTATCTGAAAGGATCCAGGGAGAGCAGCAGCAGCCGGCAGTGCAGGGGGCATGGCCAGCACAGTGACATCTGGTGTACAGACTCTTATCTGATCTCTCAGGCTTGTGTACGAAACATTATCAGAGCAGGGAGGGAAGCTGACATCAGTGAAATCTGACGAAGGGGCCACTGAAGTTAAAGTAAGTGCATTGAAAAACCATTATATTTGCCTAGTTAAAAACATGCAAAGGACAAAAAAAAATAACTTGGACAACCCCTTTAAGAAAAAAAAAATGTCACAGTCAAAGGTTTTTGATTGGTGGTGGTCCAAGTGCTGAGACCCCCACCAGAACGCGGAGAAAGGTACACTAGCATAGAGTGCTCCCTCTCCTCACAAAGAAAGTCTATGAGACAGTCTGGAGTCGCAAGGACAGCGCTTCTCTCTCTCCTCACTCATCCTAGGAACTGGTAGGGGTCTCGGCCCTCTGACCCTACCAATGAAAACCTTTAACGCGTCACTGTGATAACGTTTTCTGAATACAAGCAGAGCTACTGCATGAATTTAGTATTGCTGTAAGCGTGCCGTCACGTGTCATTTTTTACCACACACTCAACCCAGAAAACAGGACGACTGCATTTTTTCCAATTCCACTTCATGAATAATTTTCCAGCTTCCCGCTACAGAGTATGGAACATTACTTGGTGCCATTACAAAGTATAACTTTTCTTGCAAAAAGAACAAGCCCTCATGTGTCCATGTGAACGGAAAAATAAAGTTATGGCTTTTGGAAGGCAGGGTGTTACAAAACGAAAATGGCTGCGGCCTGAAGGGGTTAAAGGGACTGCGTAGCGCGGACTCATGCACACAGGCATAATACAGTTCTGTTTTTTTACAGTGTTATAATAGGGCCGCTTTAGAGGTCCTCTACTATTTTTGGTTTTGGACTGCAATACCAGACACAGCGCATCAACAAGAATGTAGATATGTCTACAAATCCCTACATCACTGTACGGACGGAGGATCCACAACCACAGCTTACCCAATATATACCATACTCATTTTTTGTTTCGAAGGTGGAATTTCCATTGAACTAAACTATTCTAAAATTATCCTTAGACGGCTTCAGCAAAGCACAAAAAATACACTTAACCCCTTGAGGACCAGGTCAATTATTCATTTTTGATCTTGTGTTTTTTCTTCCCCGCCTTCCAAGAGCCACGACTTTTTAAAGTTTTCCATTCACATATCCTTACGAGGGCTTTTTTTGTGGGACAAGTTGTATGTTTTAACGGTCATTTCATTCGCGATATCTTATATTGGAAAATGGAACAAAAACTCTGTGGGGTGAAAAACAAAAACACAATTCCACCATATTTTTGGGTTTATTATTGCAGTATTCACTTAAAGTGACATGACCTTATTCTGTCAGTCAGTACAGCGATACTAAATTTATATAGATTTTATTATGCTTTACTATATTTAATGTAATAAAAACCTTTGGAAAAAAAATAACATTTTCTTTGCAGCGCCATATTCTGACTCCAATACCTTTCTTACATTTCCCTCTACAGAGCTGCGCGAGGACTTGTTTTTTGCAGGGCAAGCTGTAGTTTTTATTAGTATCTTTTTGGAGAACGTATGACATTTTGGTAGCTTTTTATTTAATTTTATTTATTCTATTCCATTCATCACACAGGGGAAAATATTTTTACATTGTAAGGCCTCTTTCACACGAGCATGATGGATTAGGTCCGGATGCGTTCAGGAAAACTCGCACCATTTTGCAATCAAGTTCAGTCAGTTTTGTCTGCGATTGCGTTCAGTTGTTCAGTTTTTTCCGCGCGGGTGCGATGCGTTTTGATGCGTTTTTCATGCTCGTGATAAAAAACTGAAGGTTTACAAACAACATCTCTTAGCAATCATCAGTGAAAAACGCAGCGTATCCGCACTCGCTTGAGGATACAATGCGTTTTTCACTGAAGCCCCATTCACTTCTATGCGGCCAGGGCTGCGTGAAAAACGCAGAATATAGAACCTGCTGCGTTTTTCACCCAACACAGAACTGATCCGTGAAAAAAACGCTCATGTACACAGACCCATTGAAATGAATAGGTCAGGATTCGGTGTGGGTGCTATACGTTCACGTCATGCATCACACCCGCGCGGAAAACTCACTCGTGTGAAAGGGGCCTAACAGTTGACACATAGCAATACCCATTTTATTTTAGATGCAAATCTGGGAAAAGGCGGTAATCTGAATTTTTTATACTTTTTTTTACTCTTTAAAAATAACTTTCTCCCCCATCATTTTTAGTCCTCTGAACGTAGACTGTAATAGAATACTGTGGCAGTCTATGGAATTTTTATTGGATGCCTGTGAAGCTGTGAGACCAGCACAGCTTAGCAGGCAGCTTACTATGACAGGCCTAGGAGCCTTCACAGGGGTGGTGAGGAGGCCCTGGAGGACAGAGGGAGCCCTTTCCCTTTTATGCTGTAGTCCCTTCAGTCCCTGCAGTCGTCAGGATAGGTAATTAAAATCCAAAACTCCACACCCTCACCAATCAGCTATTCACTGCAACCTCTGGTACTGGAACTAGCACTTTGAATGGAACAGGAAGCACAGATTGCTGGGTTCAGAGGTCGCGCTACGTTTTTTTCCGAAGAGTAAAAATACTCCTCTGACCATTTTTGAGGAGTATTTTTACCTGAGGAGGAGTACGAAATCTGCGGTAATTAAAATACATAATACGCAGGCCTGCACTTGCTCACATCTGTGTTGGAGGCTGCATTTGGAGCCTTTGTTGCAGATTCTGTTGAAAGACCAGACAAAAAAGCCTTGTATGCAGGAGTTTTTTGTCTGGTAAAAAGACAGATCGCAAATGGAAACTGAACGGATCCCATTGTAGTTGGTGGAGTCTGTTCAGCTTCCCTGTGGGGTGACAGAAGGAGGGGGAGCAGGGTCACTAGAGGGGCGACAGGGGGAGCAGGGTCACTAGAGGGGCGACAGGGGGAGCAGGGCCACTAGTGGGGCGACAGGGGGAGCAGGGCCACTAGAGGGGCGACAGGGGGAGCAGGGCCACTAGAGGGGCGACAGGGGGAGCAGGGTCACTAGAGGGGCGACAGGGGGAGCAGGGTCACTAGAGGGGCGACAGGGGGAGCAGGGCCACTAGTGGGGCGACAGGGGGAGCAGGGCCACTAGAGGGGCGACAGGGGGAGCAGGGCCACTAGAGGGGCGACAGGGGGAGCAGGGTCACTAGAGGGGCGACAGGGGGAGCAGGGCCACTAGAGGGCGACAGGGGGAGCAGGGCCACTAGAGGGGCGACAGGGGGAGCAGGGCCACTAGAGGGGCGACAGGGGGAGCAGGGCCACTAGAGGGGCGACAGGGGGAGCAGGGCCACTAGTGGGGCGACAGGGGGAGCAGGGCCACTAGTGGGGCGACAGGGGGAGCAGGGTCACTAGTGGGGCGACAGGGGGAGCAGGGTCACTAGTGGGGCGACAGGGGGAGCAGGGTCACTAGAGGGGCGACAGGGGGAGCAGGGTCACTAGAGGGGCGACAGGGGGAGCAGGGTCACTAGAGGGGCGACAGGGGGAGCAGGGTCACTAGTGGGGCGACAGGGGGAGCAGGGTCACTAGAGGGGCGACAGGGGGAGCAGGGCCACTAGTGGGGCGACAGGGGGAGCAGGGCCACTAGAGGGGCGACAGGGGGAGCAGGGCCACTAGAGGGGCGACAGGGGGAGCAGGGCCACTAGAGGGGCGACAGGGGGAGCAGGGCCACTAGAGGGGCGACAGGGGGAGCAGGGCCACTAGAGGGGCGACAGGGGGAGCAGGGCCACTAGAGGGGCGACAGGGGGAGCAGGGCCACTAGAGGGGCGACAGGGGGAGCAGGGCCACTAGAGGGGCGACAGGGGGAGCAGGGCCACTAGAGGGGCGACAGGGCAGGGCCACTAGAGGGGCGACAGGGGAGCAGGGCCACTAGTGGGGCGACAGGGGGAGCAGGGCCACTAGTGGGGCGACAGGGGGAGCAGGGTCACTAGTGGGGCGACAGGGGGAGCAGGGTCACTAGAGGGGCGACAGGGGGAGCAGGGTCACTAGAGGGGCGACAGGGGGAGCAGGGGTCACTAGTGGGGCGACAGGGGAGCAGGGTCACTAGTGGGGCGACAGGGGGAGCAGGGTCACTAGTGGGGCGACAGGGGGAGCAGGGAGCAGAGAACTGGGAGACTGGACAGAACCATAGTTGGGGGAGGGGGAAAAAAAATCACTCACCTGAGACTGACAGCTTTTCACTGCCACAACTCTCCCATCCCTCTCCCCCGGGGGCCACAGGCTGGAGGCAGCTCTTCTCCCAGGCACCTTAGGCATCAGTCCGCGGCCCTTTACCTCTCCAGGGCCCTGTTTTGTTTCCCAGGGTCCATCTCTACGCGCCCGCTCTCCTTCCAGCCTCGGGAGCAGGCCCCTCCTCCTTCCAGCTCCCGCCGGCTTCCTTTGCCTCACCCGACTTGTATTGCTCTGGCGAACCAATAACAAAGCTCCTTGCTGTAAGGAGCTTTGTTATTGGTTATTTCAGGCACAGGCAGCACATTGCTGTGCTGCCTGTGCCGTTCACAGCGCTGATGAAAAACTGGGAAAAGTCTAAGGCGTAGTGGTACGCCTTAGACTTTTTTCAGGGAGTAAAATCGCCTGAAAACGCGTCTATGACGCATTTTTATGCGTTAATGCGACCTCTGGCTGGGTTACTGCCGCTCAGCACATTCACTTCAGTGGGATCCAAGCAGCAGTACCCAGAATGACCACTACACCTTGTACGGAGCTGTGCTTCCTATTCAGTGCTCCTTCCAGTGCCAGTGGCTGCAGAGCTGGTGATGTTGGGGGTGCTTGGTGTCAGACCCCCACCGGTCAGATATTCAGGACATTTCTTGAGGGTAGGTCTTCAATATTAGGAGCCTGGAAATCCCTTTAAAGAGGATCTTTCATGGTTTTATCTTTAAGTAACTAAATACCTTTACTGGCAGGGCACCCTCCGCTGATGCTGGCACCTGGTCCGTTTTTGAAAATAGCGATCCTGCGTCCCGCTGTGCCTCCCTGTAGTTCTCCCGCTCAGTATGCTAATACTGAGCATCGGAACAGGGAGGAGGAGACGCCAGGGTTTCTCAATGGGCGTCTCTTTCTCCCTGGCTGTGCCGCGATCCAATCACATCGGAGAGTGTCACAGCCAGGGAGAAAAAAAACTCCTTGGCTGTGACGCTCTCCGATGTGATTGGACCACGGCACAGCCAGGGAGAAGGAGACGCCCATTGAGAAACCCGGGCGTCTCCTCCTCCCTGTTCTGATGCTCAGTATTAGCATACTGAGCGGGAGAACTACAGGGAGGCACAGCGGGGCGCAGGATCGCTATTTTCCGGACCGGGTGCAAGCATCAGCGGGGGGGTGCCCTGCCAGTAAAGGTATTTAGTTACTAAAAGATAAACCCATGAAAGGTCCTCTATCCACACACACATACCAGATAACCGGAAAGTTGTAGCACTGTCCTTCCACAAAATATTCTAGATCACTAATTGTACCTGGAAATTTGGACTGTGACCTTGCCTGCCAGGTCTGCTCTCATCTTCTGCCTGGCCTTATGCCCCACGTGTTATATTAAACCAGCCGTCTCTCTACCATTTCATGAAGCCAAGTAAGTTAACATATTACAATCCCTATGCTGCTATAAAGTTCAAGGGTTACAAACTTGGGAGACTTTTACCTGTAAACAAACATATTCAGTTCTGTCATTTCAGGTGACTTTCAGAATAAACTACCATGTGGGTGTACCTGAGGAACACTATATTGGGCCATAATGTGACTTGTATCCTCATTCATCAGCAGTTACCTCTTTAATTGTCAGCTAGTGGACAGAGATTAGCTGCTGTGATGTCTCCCATACACAGCATGCAGGGGAGACCAAGTCCTGCTCCACTATATCTCTCTAGAACACTCTCAGCAGCAGCGAAATAGAAAACTTCTATATATATATCTCACTCTCTCTGCGGAATAGTCTGAAAAGTGGAAAACTAGGTATTTTTCTGTAATAAGATATTACAAAGTATGTTGTTATCACCACTTGTGATATTGATTTATGAAAAATTGAAACGGTAATTATGTAACCCATTAAGGATGCGGTCCATTTTGGACTTCAAGACGCGGCTACTTTTGCTTTTTCTCCACATAAAAAAAAAAATCCATAACTTTTTCCATCAAAACGGGTGGATGAGGGCTTGTTTTTTGCAGGTTAAGGCCACTTTCACACGGTCAGTATTTGGAAGCCAAAACCAGGAATGGGTCCAAAATACAGAAGAGGCACATATATTTCCATTATTCTTCTTCTCTGTAGGTTCCCCTCTTGGTTTTGGCTCACAAATACTGATGCAAAATACTGACCGTGTGAAAGTGGCCTATGTTGTATTTTTTTAATGGCATTGTGAGGTACATGTAATGTAATGTATAACTTATCCATTTTTTGAGGGTGAGCATGTGGGAAAAGCACAGCAATTCTGCCAAGTGACATGATAACTTTAGTACTGGTTTAATCGCACTGACCCGCAGAACAAATTTCATTATTTTATGTTCTTGTACTTTCTTTTTAATAATTTGGTTTTGTGTTGCAACATTTAAAGACTCATAACATTTTAATTATTCTATTGGCAGCACTATGTGAAGGCTTGCTTTCTGCAGGATGAGTTTTGGGGCATATACAAGTCACATGTACAAGAAAGGAAAGCTACTGCACAGATAACTTCAGGTTTAATGGATGCAGTCATGTAAATACATGCTCAGTGGTTAGCACTGGTGCCCTGCAGCACCGGGGTCCAAGGTTCAAATCTGACCAGGGACAACATCTGCATGGACTTTGTATGTTCTCCCCGTGTTTGCATGGGTTTCCTCAGGTTTTCTCCCACACTCCAAAGACATACTGATAGGGACCTTAGATTGTGAGCCCCATTGGGGACAGGGTGATGATAGTGTCTGTAAAGCGCTGTGGAATAGGTCAGCACTATACAAATGCGTAAAATAAATAAAGCTACCCTCTCATAACACCAGTACTATCTCAATGAAGGGTTAAATCTCTGCTGTATTTGACCATGTATAGAAGAACACTTTATATATTATCATGACATTTTCCAACGTTCTTGGTAACCATTACAATACCTTCTTGTTTGTGCGCAAGTCAGGAGCATTGGAACAAGCAACCGCTGGGTTCACATTGGCGTTACGAGATCCGACAGCCTGTTCCGGCATAAATGCCGGCCGGACAAAGACCTCAACATACAGTGGTATTTGCCCAGTCAAAAGCCGACATTTATGCCAGAAAGCGGTCGGATCCCATTGTAGTCAATAAGGATCCAGTGGCTGCCACAACAGCTTGCCGGATTTCATAATGGTATATGAACAGATAGACAGCACTCCAATATTTGCAGTGAGGATAGTGAAACTGATCATGCCGACTGTGATCAATTTCATTTGCCATCTTGGCCTGAGGAAGGGCTAGCCTTAAAGGGGTTGTCTCATCTTGCCTAATGGGGGCATATCGCTAGGATATGCCCCCATTGTCTTATAGGTGCGGGTCCCACCGCTGGGACCCGCACCTATATCGAGAACGGGGCCCCGAAAGCGAACGGGGGCGCACTGCGCATGCGCAGCCGCCTCCATTCATTTTCAATGTGGCCGGCGAAGATAGCCGAGCGCTGGCTCGGCTATTTCCGTCGGCTCCATAGAAATGAATAGGAGCGGTGGCCGCGCAAGTGCGGTGCGCTCCCATTCATTTCTATGGGGAGCCGGCTTGGTGGTGGCCGGACCGGAGTCCTCCAGCCACCACCTTGCGGGGCCCCGTTCTCGATATAGGTGCGGGTCCCAACGGTGGGACCCGCACCTATAAGACAATGGGGTCATATCCTAGCGATATGCCCCCATTAGGCAAGATGAGACAACCCCTTTAAGCCCGAAACATTGCCTTCATGTAAACATCATTATGTCCGGCTGATTAATAAAAGTTTCACTATCCTCACTGCAAATATTGGAGTGCTATCTGTTCATATACCTGAAGATATTGGTCCAGGGGTGGAGTCAGGACCAGAATTAGACGCGCACCCGAATAGCCAGTGAATAGGAAGAGTGCTGTAACCCTCTTGCATACAACAATGCCAGATTTCATAATGCTACTGTGAACGTAGCCTGTCATGGCCATTTTCTGGAGGCAGAAGTGTTGCTGCCCAAATGATGCCACTGCACCTAGGGATGACACTTACATGGGCAGATGACAGGCCGAAGTAATGTTTATTCTCAGTCATGGCCCTGTGCAAATTTCTCCACCGATCAGCTGACAAACGAACACTGGGTAATCTTTGACCACATCTTGTATGAGAGCAGAAAAATTCTACAGCACAACCATCAGCGTAAAGCCTCAATCACACGTCAGTGTTTCACGGACAGCACACATCCCCATTCATTTCAATGTGTGTACAGTCATGGCCAAAAGTTTTGAGAATGATACAAATATTAATTTTTACAAAGTCTACTACTTCAGTTTTTATAATGGCAATTTGCATATACTCCAGAATGTTATAAAGAGTGATCAGCTTAACAGCAATTACTTGCAAAGTCAATATTTGCCTAGAAAATGAACTTTATCCCCCAAAACACATTTCAACATCATTGCAGCCCTGCCTTAAAAGGACCAGCTAACATCGTTTCAGTGATTGCTCCATTAACACAGGTGTGGGTGTTGATGAGGACAGGGCTGGAGATCAATCTGTCATGATTAAGTAAGAATGACACCACTGGACACTTTAAAAGGAGGCTGGTGCTTGGCATCATTGTTTCTCTTCTGTTAACCATGGTTATCTCTAAAGAAACGCGTGCAGTCATCATTGCACTGCACAAAAATGGCCTAACAGGGAAGAGTATCGCAGCTAGAAAGATTGCACCTCAGTCAACAATCTATCGCATCATCAAGAACTTCAAGGAGAGAGGTTCCATTGTTGCCAAAAAGGCTCCAGGGCGCCCAAGAAACACCAGCAAGCGCCAGGACCGTCTCTTAAAAGTGTTTCAGCTGCGGGATCGTGCTACCAGCAGTGCAGAGCTTGCTCAGGAATGGCAGCAGGCAGGTGTGAGTGCATCTGCACGCACTGTGAGGCGGAGACTCTTGGAGCAAGGCCTGGTCTCAAGGAGGGCAGCAAAGAAGCCACTTCTCTCCAGAAAAAACATCAGGGACAGACTGATATTCTGCAAAAGGTACAGGGAGTGGACTGCTGAGGACTGGGGTAAAGTCATTTTCTCTGATGAATCCCCTTTTCGATTGTTTGGAACATCTGGAAAACAGCTTATTCGGAGAAGACGAGGTGAGCGCTAACACCAGTCTTGTCTCATGCCAACTGTAAAGCATCCTGAAACCATTCATGTGTGGGGTTGCTTCTCAGCCAAGGGAATCGACTCTCTCACAGTCTTGCCTAAAAACACAGCCATGAATAAAGAATGGTACCAGAATGTCCTCCGAGAGCAACTTCTCCCAACCGTCCAAGAGCAGTTTGGCGATCAACAATGCCTTTTCCAGCATGATGGAGCACCTTGCCATAAAGCAAAGGTGATAACTAAATGGCTCAGGGAACAAAACATAGAGATTTTGGGTCCATGGCCTGGAAACTCCCCAGATCTTAATCCCATTGAGAACTTGTGGTCAATCATCAAGAGACGGGTGGACAAACAAAAACCTACAAATTCTGACAAAATGCAAGCATAGATTGTGCAAGAATGGACTGCTATCAGTCAGGATTTGGTCCAGAAGTTGATTGAGAGCATGCCAGGGAGAATTGCAGAGGTCCTGAAGAAGAAGGGTCAACACTGCAAATATTGACTTGCTGCATTAACTCATTCTAACTGTCAATATAAGCTTTTGTTACTCATAATATGATTGTAATTATATTTCTGTATGTGATAAAAACATCTGACAAACACACATAAAAACCAGAGGGCAGCAGATCATGTGAAAATATAATATTTGTGTCATTCTCAAAACTTTTGGCCATGACTGTATTCAGACATCAGTGTTTCAGCACGGTCCGTGGGTCAGTGTTTTATCACGGATGCATGTCCTATCTTGATCCGTGTTCCTGGATCCCTCACGCCCATTATAGTCAATGAGTCCGTGAAAACCACGGATCCCTCACGGATGTCATCTGTGTTGCATCCGTGTTTCATGGATCATTAAGAAGAGATGCTTTGAAAATTATTTTTCAGCTGTTCAGCGTCAGTGAAACACGGATGCAACACGGACAGCAAAACACGGACCCAGGAACCCAACACGGATCCTTCACGAACAGCTTCACGGATGCCTCACTGACCACCTGCTCACGGATTTGAGCACGGACACGGACGTGTGAATGAGGCTTAACAAAGTTATGTTTTTAGTCAGTAGGGTCTACAAGGCATTCATCCTATTGACAGATGATCTTTAAAGGGGTTCTCCGAGTTATATATATTGATGATCTATCCTCAGGATAGGTCATCAATATCAGATCCCGGCACCCCCGCCGATCAGCTGTTTGAAGAGGAGGCGCGCGCCGTATCAGCGATGCCTCCTCTTCACTGTTTACATGCTGCCCGTAACGGGGTAGTGGTGAGTAGGTGTAATTACACCTAAGCACCCCATTCATTTCTATGGGAAGAATTGCTCCCATACAAGTCTATGGAAGCGATTCTATCCATAGAAATGAATGGGGCAGTTAGGTGTAATTACACCTACTCACCACTACCCTGTTACGGGCAGCATGTAAACAGTGAAGAGGAGGCAGCGCTGGTACGGCGCGCGCCTCCTCTTCAAACAGCTGATCGGCGGGGGTGCCGGGTGTCGAACCCCCGCCGATCTGATATTGATGACCTATCCTGAGGATAGGTCATCAATATATATATAACTCGGAGAACCCCTTTAAGTCACAGCTTGCACTGTTGAGCACTAGCGTAACACCGGACAACTTTATAGTCTGATGTGTCCACCTTTAAAGAGGTTGTGTCACTTCAACAAATAGTATCTATTATGTAGAGAAATTTAATACAAGGCACCTACTGATGTATTGTGATTGTCCATATTGCTTCCTTTCCTGGATGGATTCATTTTTCCATCGCATTAGACGCTGCACGTTTCCATGGTTACAACCAGCCTGCAATCCATTCACACAAGGACTCCATGTCTGTGCTGCGTCTAATGCGGTCCGCATATAGTGGTCTGCAATATACTGGCACCGGCCATGTGCACTATATTTGCAGATGCACAAGATACGGCAAAATATAGAGCACGTACTTGAAAGCCCACAGAAGCACTTCTGAACTTCCTAAGTCTGAAGGATGGTTCTAAAGAGATTGTGCAGCTGCAGAAGCTGGTTGTCAGTGACAAATGGACTCCCTATTGAGAAGGGAGAGAGATTTTTTTTTTTTTACTCTTGGCTTCCCCATTGCTGTATACACTGTGATCAATGAATGCTATGTATACAGATCAGGAAGGAGCCATAACACTTCTTCCTCTCATTTCAGCAATCACTAGATCTGCAGGAGCTGCTTGGTCTTAGCAGAACTAGATTAGCTTTACAGTTCATGCCAGGAGGCAGTATTTCCCCTATAACTAATTAATGTGTCAGCCCCAGTTACAGGAGAAATCAGCAATAAAAAAAAAGTAATGTTAAATGCCCCCCAAAAGGTCTTGAACACACCATGCTGCTCTACAATAGATGCTAACGATGTGATTCTGCCAACAATATGCAGTCATGGCTGAGCAGCCTGACAGGAACATTCACCAATGTGTACTATATGCAAGTTCCAGAGCAAACTGTCCCCTCACCCTCCTAGGCAGCCAGTCCTGCTCACATTCACAGGTTGATTGTGGCCAAATCATTCCTGAAGAACCCCTATAAACAGAAGTCCATACATATGGTGCTCTGCTTCTTAGCAAGGAGCCTGGCAGGATTACAATGACAGGTAACGACTCTATTATAAAGCTGGAGGCAGAGGATTCACCACTAACAATAGGTGCACACGTCACAGAAAGGAAAGCAGCCCTCCATGAACTTTAGCTGTATGTGGCACTGGGATGCTGTGTCATCAGACTCAGCCCTGGGGACCAAAGCCACAAAAAGGGTGTGATCTGTCTCAAAGGGGACATGGTTTGAGAAAAAATGCGTGCTAATGCCCCCCAAAAAATAAATTCTTCTAATCCCAAATCATGTATATTGAAAAATAATCATGTGTGAAAAAGAGAACTTATCTACATACAGAAAACCTATTAGTGAAAAACTCTGCATTCCTGCAGCTATTAAAAAAAGCTCAACTACATGGTACAACAGACAAAGAGCACGCTACACGCCGACATTATGCCATTCTCATAGGCATTTTCTTTGGAAGAAACAAGACAACATACAGGACATGTAATAAGACTGGTATTATGTACCAGTCTTAGGCCCCATTCACACGTCCGTATTTTTCTTTTCCAGATTTTCGGTCCATTTTTACGGCTCTGTGTTTCCGCAAAAACCTTCCGTTTTTACCAATTGTACATCCGCATCCGTTCCGTTTTTCCGCAAAAAAAAAAAGGAAGGAGGAATATGTTGGTAGGGTATTTCTTTCTATTTCCTGGAAACGGATCCGCAATTGCGGATGATATGCGGATGACATATTGATGCATTCCGCATATCATCCGCATTTTTTGCGGGCCCATTGACTATAATGGGACCACGGACCGCATATGCGGACAAAAGTAGGACAAGCTCTATCTTATTTGCGGATCGGATCAGGAAAGAAAAACAGGACGTGTGAATAGACCCTAAATGGGGTTATCCTGGAAAAGATGATGAGGACCTATCTCCACTGATCAGCTGTTTCCAGAAGCCGCGGTGATCACCGGAGCTCTGATAAGCGCTGTGGCCTCCCGGCAGCTTACTGAGTACAGCGCCATACATTGTATAGTGGCAGTTCTTGGTATAGCAGCTCAGCCCCATTGATTTGATTGGGGCTGAGCTGCAATTAGGCCACATGAACGATGTACGGTGACGTCACATGGTCTAGGAAGAGGCCGCGGCTATCATGGAGCACCAGCCTCATCTAACAGATGATCAGTGGGGATCCCGGGTGTTGGACCCCTGCCAGTCTGATACTAATGATCTATCCTCAAGATTTTTCATCAATATCGTATCAATGAGATGCCGGCAGTCAGGCCCCCACCGATCTGGTCTTGATGACCTATCCTGAGGATAGCAATATAGGATAAGCGGACAATCTCTTTCAGGGGCACATCTCTGCAGGTCCGTTCTCCAGAAATGAAAT
The DNA here is from genome assembly GCA_900303285.1 of Rhinella marina. NCBI lineage: Eukaryota > Metazoa > Chordata > Amphibia > Anura > Bufonidae > Rhinella > Rhinella marina. The sequence continues at coordinate 130,100 of ONZH01003341.1, forward strand.
CTACGTTAGCAGGAGTGTATGCATATATTTCGGGGATTGTTTACACCGATATCCGGGTGTAAACTATATAAATGTGCTGGCCAGCTAGGCCCCCACAGCCTACTTTTTGGAAAATTATTGAGTGGGGTACAGCATCCCATAACGCACATTGTCCCCCAAAGTGCCAGATTCTGATTGGTTACTGAGGGTCTCCCAACTTTTCAGTTTCCAGATCTGAATCTAAATCAGTGATTCTTAAAATTAGTGATGAACAGATTCATTTGTGTGAATCAAATTATTAAAAAAAAAAAAAAAAAAAACATAAAAAAACAACAGCCTCCTTGAGCAGTGAGAGGGGCTGATCCTCCCCTTTGATTGATATGCCTCGTCCTGTCAATCTTGCACATGCATTGCTGCCTAAGATGCCAACTGTGCATGTGCCGCCCCGCTTCCGGGGGTACCCAGACCTGAGTAGCGCATGAAAGGGTCGCCATCTGCTCTGCTCTGGGAATAATGGAAGGGGTTCTCTTGAGCAGAAGGGCGAGACCCTCACTGTTCAAGGGGGCTGATTTTTTAATAAATTAAGATTCTCACAAATCGATCTGCTCATCGCCACTTACAGTTCTTCTTATTCAGGAGACCAGCACATCTGATAACAAGCAGCTTGTGATGTAGGTATGAAACATGAAGTAGAAAAGTAGTCATTTCTGACCGATAAATCATTACACACAACGTATTCACGGAGAATAGGTCATCAAATGGATTTCCTAAACCTTTCTTTCTAATAAGCATATACATAAAAAGGGGGCTGGCAGTCAGGCCTGAATGAGTTCTTTGAAGGTAATCCCTTGGAAATAATCGCACATATATGAATCAAGTGTTTGTTCATTTCACGGCTATGACCTAGCAGAACTATTCATAGAAAGTCTAATGCTCTACTCACCCGGCCAGTGCCAAAGGTAACAGCTATGAGGGAGCAGCATATTGCCAAGATGATGAGCAGCAGGAGCAGGATGACTGGGTACTGCTGGCTCAGACGATAGTGCGACTCATAGGACAGACCTTCTTTTCCACTTTTCCATCGTGGTGGATAAGGGCCCAAGTGAGCCCTGCTATTCTCTGGCATCTGTGTCAACTATTTTTGTCTTTTGCTCCAGGAAAAAGTAGGCGCAAGGTAAAACTGGTAGAAGAACATGAAACATCATTTAAGGTCCTTTACAAAGTTCTTGGAAAAGAGCTGTAAAACCTCCATAGATGGCACATGATGCTGCACGGCTTCTGCATGAAATAGCTTCACAGAAAAACAGGATCTAGAAGGAAAGAAAACAATGGTCAGAAAATAATCGGATGGTGTCCTTCATGACAAGACCTTGGCACCTATGACTCTTGTCTAACCTTTCTAAGGTCTTCCTTGTACAGTCTATCCAGTAAAAAGAACATGAACAGGAACCTATTACCACGTTTGACAGCATTTCTTTTGTGCCTAGGAGGAAACATGAAGCCTGTAACATGTTGTACACTCATCCTACACCGCAGATGAGGAACCTGCAGACTACCTACATCATGGTCAGATAATTCGAATGTGTATGGAACCGGCCGTATGTTTTATTCAGGCTACTTCCACATCTGCATTGTGCTGTCTAGCTGTGAGATCTGGCACAGGGTCTCAAAACCTCAGCACAACGCTTCAGTTTAAGTAATACAAGAAACGAATGGATCCGGTTGTATTATTTTAAAAAGGAAGAAACCAGATCCAGCACTTATACCATTGTAAGTCAACGTGTACCAGATCCGTTTTTTCCATGTCCGAAAAAAAACGATCCGGCACCAATGACTTATGTGTTTTTTGGTGCCAGATACGGCTTGTTCAGTTTCCCATGCCACACACAAAAATGTTGCTTGCAGCAGTTGTGTGTCCGGTACGGGAACGCAACAAACAGGAATGGAATGTATTCTGCTGCACTTGTTCCGGTTTCTTCAGTCTTCTGCCCCCATTCAGACAAAACTGAAGCGCTGTGCTGCGGTTCTGAGACCCTGTGCCGGATCTCAAAACCGGACAGCACAACGCAGATGTGAAAGACGTCTAACAACCTTAGTACGAACCAACAGCACCAATCCAGTGCTTTGGCCCTGCGGGTTGTAACCTGGCTAAGATCAAGTGCCCAATGTACAGCATGTGATCCCGGTAGTGCCTGATACATATAAATGGACTGGTTGTGCAGCGCTGGCCCAGTAAGCAACTTTTAATGAGTAGCAATGCTGCTGAGATTTGCTGTCAGGCTGCTCAGGCTGATGCTTGATCTTGTCCGTCGTGGTTGACCAGCCTGATGGAACAGGAAGAAGGATCTTATACTTCCTCCCTATTCCTGTCAGGCTATGACAACATATCACACAGAGGAAGACATCATTACTATTTATTATCCAGTAGAGTTCCTGGTCTATGTGCACGAGATACGCCATTAGCCTGGCAGGAAGGCTCAGCTATGTAAAGTGAAGGCAGCGTGTAGCTACACCCCAACCCCCTACGCAGCTCTGCAAGTGGAAGATAAAGGGAGGGAGAGCTGGATTTGATTTTTACATTTTTATGTTTGTTTTTTTTACAACTTTTTTATTGCAAAAATCGGTAGAACAGGTGAATATATGAACCTGTGAAGTATATCTTAGGAGGGGAAAGTGGTACTGTATCTCGCCCCCGGCAGCCTATAATTGAAGGGATTTTCCGAGGACAAAAAAACAACCTATTAACTATTAACCTATTAACTGAACTAGTAAGCAAGTTTGTTTTGTATTTGCGCTTTTGAAAGTATCTGGATATCTAGTTGTGCCTTCTAAAAATGTTCTTCCTTCTGCTGATGTTCCATTGCCACCAGCATCCCTTCCAGCAGAATGAGTGTCTGAATGTACGGTATGTCACAGCTCACAGAAGATTCAACTGGGTCAAAATTGTTGCTACTCACGAGCATCAGGTTCTGGGAAAAGATCAAATTTTTTTTAAAAAAAAGTCTTTTGAGAAGATTAATTTTTTGGGTTGTAGAATATCCATTTAACCTCTCTGTACACGTTCAAAAACCTCTCACCCAAAAGAAAATCTAACCACCCTAAGGCCGTGCTTTGTGGTGCGCAAACTGAGGATCCGCAAAGCACGGATGCCGCAGTTTTTGGTGCATTTTTTTTTCCTTTTGTTTTTAGGCAAAAGGTGCCAGGTCTCAATGTTGCATGAAAGTCTATTCTACATATTAAATGCAGAAACACTTGTTTTTTTTTTGTAGTGACGTTTGTTCGCCTTTTTTTTGGGTCAATAGCGTTTTTCTCAAATTACAGTATGCTTTACCTAAAGTTTTTCTTTCCTAGACCTCCATTAGTTTTTTTTCCCCCAAAAAAATGTGTTTTTTTAAATCAATGTTTTTTTCCCCCCATACATCTCTACAGAGGATGACATTACTTTCCTATAAAATATAACACCAGGCATACAAAAAACCATCAACTGCTGAAAACACACTATATGGGCAAAAATGCATCAAAAAGAACAAATACTGATCAAGTCAGGAGTTTTTTTAAGCATTTTTTTGCTCGCCAAAAACGCCAGGACCATAGCTGTGTGTGAAGGAGCCCTAGACCTATGGTTGTACACAGGTTTTTTGCAGCAAGATTTTCCAATTTTTGTCTCAGCAACGACACTTTTTAATATCATGTATGAATTGCTATGGGCAGAACAGATGTGTACACTAGTCATGTGATGTATATTTGATATGCTGTGACATTTTTATTTCATCTCTTCATTCTCTGTAATTCACTAGAAAATGTCACTACTGAGGTTATAATTAACATTTGTGGCATATAGGTGGCTGCTCGGTCCCTTTTCCCGTGCAATCATATTCCGTCTTGAAAACCGTGGAGGCATGGAAACAGGGGAGCTGATGCTATGTGCCTCTGCCCATCTCCTTCATTCTCTACATTGTGCTGAAGTATAAGAGGAGATTCACAAAGCCGAGAGATGGTAAATCCACATGAATCCATAGGCAGGTGGAATTGTCACTGTTTTGTGTGTGTTCTTATCTCACGAGCTTTACTGCTAGCGATTTACACGGAAAGTATTATTTTTTTCTATTATACTCTTGATAAAAAAAATAAATAATGCACCAAGAGGAATGGAATGAAACTTTCTATGTGTGAGTGGAATGATAATTTATGTAAGTGATTGCAATATTAGAAGAGGATAAATTTATTGGGGAAAACTGTGGAGGCTCTAGGACCCTGTTGGGCACCTCTAGCTTGGATACAGGATGAGATACCATTGGGTATGGAGGCACACCGGTTCCTTATTTTATCCTGCAGCACAGTTGCTCATAGATGTTGCAGCTGGGCCGGTAGATCCTGCATGTTGGTAGGTTACTGAAGCTGGTCCCATAAATGCTCAATAGGCGATAAGTCTGGAGACTGGGCAGACCAAGAAAGTATTACAATCTGGTGGAGACATTCCTGGGAAACCCTTGCTGTGTGTGGAGGAGTATGATACCACAAAATACAAAAATCACTACTAGGGGTGACTGACCGTCGTATGCGATGGTTCCTCAGATGATCACACCAGCAGTTAGGGCAGAGTGTCCCTCCACATCTAAGGCAGGACTGAAGTGTTCACCATGAGGTCTCCATACTCAAACCCAACGGTCATGGTATCCCTTACAGAAGCTGGATTGGATAAGTTGCTAATGACAATACGGTTCCGTTCTAGGTTTCTCTAAATGAAGGCGATGGTGACTGGCTGTCAATGGCAGGACATGTAATGGGTGCACTGATGGCAAATTTCCTCTCCTAAGCACCTGGAAATGGTGCGGGCAGAGACGAGGGAGTGCAATGAAATGGCCATCCTTCTCTCAGTCCAATGATGTGCCCCGTCAAAGGGCCATAGTGTCTTCAAGTGCATTGTAGAGGCATGTCTAGCTCTCACAAAGAAGTACACTACCCAAAGGTAGCCTCTGAGAGCTTTTTTATCGGACAGCAGGGGAAGGACATTTATGACCCAGTGTCTAATCAGACCACACCAGTATTCATTTACATAACTCACCAAGATATGACGGCATGCCACGTTTTGAAGTAATCCAACATTGGATTTTTTTTTCTCAATGAGTACATTTACTTTACCAGTTTTTTTTAATTATCACTCAGATATGCTATACACTGACCATCCAGAAATGAAAAGCAATGACAGATGATGTGGTGAAAAAATAGGAAATATAAAGATTTGAGGATCCAAGTTAGATGACTGTGGCATATCATTTTAAAAACTGCAGGTCTTAAAATGGTTTTCCGAGATTTTAATACTGATGACCTATGGCCATTTTTTAGTCACCTTGTCTTCCCTCCCCCCAAAAAATTGAATAAAGTCGTACATAATACAAAAATGGTACCAATAAAAACTACAGTTCATTCCGCAAAAACCAAGCCCTCATACAGCTCAGTAGAACAAAGTATAAAAAAGTTATGGCTGTCAGAAAACGGTGAGGCAAAGAAAATTTAGATTTTTTCCAAAGGCTTTTTATTATTTTTTTAAGTAATAAAACAATAAAAAGAAAAACTATGCAAGTTTGGTATCGCTGTAATCGTATTAAGCTGCAGAAGAATGACGTCATGTCATTTTTCAAGCACAGTTAAAGAGGACCTTTCACCGCTCCTGACATGCCTGTTTTAATAGCTTCATGCATTCTCCATGTAATAACAATTCTGGAACATCTATTCTTATGTCTGTATGTTGTGCCGTTCCTTTATTATTTGCACTAGAAGTTATATGTGAATTGCTATTTGCCTTCAGTAAAGGAACAGAGGGGAGGTAACCAGTTTGGGGTGTGTCCCTGCACAGTCTGAACATGGCAGCACTGATTGGATAGAGTCAGACTGTGCAGGTACACACCCCCAACTGGTCACCGCCCCTCTGTTCCTTTACTGAAGACAAATAGCAATTCATTAATAACTTCTAGTGCAAATAATAAAGGAATGGCACAACATAGAGCCATAAGAATAGATGTTCCAGAATTGTTATTACATGGTGAACGCATGAAGCTATTAAAACAGGCATGTCAGGAGCGGTGAAAGGTCCTCTTTAAGGCTTCATTCACACGACCGTATTTTGTTTCCGTGTCCGTTCCGTTTTTTTTTGCGGACTGTATGCAGAACCATTCATTTCAATGGGTCCGCAAAAAAAATGGAAGGTACTCCGTGTGCATTCCGTTTCCGTATGTCCGTATTTCCGTTCCGCAAAAAAGATAGAACATGTCCTATTCTTGTCAGTTTTGCTGACAAGGATAGGCATTGTTACAATGGATCCGCAAAAAAAACGGAAACACGGATGCCATACGGAACGTCATTCGTTTTTTTTGCGTATTCGCAATTTGCGGACCGCAAAACACATATGGTCGTGTGAATGAAGCCTCACGTTGTGATTAGAGATGAGCGAGCAGTGCTCGTTACGAGCACTGTAACGCTCGGGTCCCGTCTGCAATGCCCGCAGGCATTGCGGATCTGTCCTCATCTGCATGTAAGTCAATGAGGACGGATCGTTTGGTATGACACTCATACCAAACGGTTCCGTCCCCACTGACTTTAAGACGGGTGAGGACGGAACCGTTTGGTATGAGTGTCATACCAAACGATCCGTCCTCATTGACTTACATGCAGATGAGGACAGATCCGCAATGCCTGCGGGCATTGCAGACGGGACCCGAGCGTTACAGTGCTCTTAACGAGCACTGCCCGCTCATCTCTAGTTGTGATGTCTAAACCCCAAAAACCTTGTTGGAATTTTTTTCAATCTTACTCCACTAAGAATTTGGCAAGACATGCCACTATTTAGGCAGACTTTTGGCACAGCCACATATGTAAATTTGGGTCAATTATTTCCTTTGGGGACAAGTGATCGCTGTAGAGAGGTGTTTGCTCCATACAAATACAGCCCTCATCAGCACATACAATCAGGCAGTTATCGGGAATGGTTGGTTCATTCCCAATAATTGCCTGCACAAAAAGGACAATAAAGGCTATGAACACCTTAGGGGCAATATCTTATTGTTGCATTTTATTCCTTTTGGGATAAAATCACTTTTTCTGTTGGTGTGTATGAAACATTTCCAACAGTTTACCTTCAGACCATTTCCTTCTGCTCTGAGAGCTCAATCTATAGCCCTTAGGGTGGATTCACATGAACGTATGTATTTTACAGTCGGCAAAACGTGGGCCCGCAACAAATATGGATGGCGTCCGTATTTTTGCGGATCCATTGCAGCAATGGCTATCCTTGTCCACAAAACGGACAAGAATGGGACATGTTTTATCCTTTATGCGGGGCCGTGGAACGGACATATGGATGCGGATCATATTCGGAAGAAAAATACGGTTGTGTGAATGGGGCCTTATCTGTGGTTTCCTGACAACTCATTAAGGGCCCATTCACACAACCGTGTGAATGGATCCGCATCTATTCCGCAATATTGCGGAATAGATGCGGCCCCATTCACTTCTATGAGAGCGTGCCGCGGCTCCGCATAAAAAAATAAAACATGTCCGCTGTTGCGGAGAAGTATAGGACAAGTATAGGCATTTTCAATGGGGCGCCCGGCTGTGTGTTCCGAGCGTTGAGGAACACACGCCGGGTGGCACCCGTAGTATTGCGTGTCCGCAATAATATGGTCGTGTGAATGGGCCCTAACACTCATAGCAATAAAGTATTCAGTTTGATAAGAATATAGCAAAATCGGAGTTTATGAGCTGTCAGAGGTAATGGCTACAGATGGAGCCATCAGAACAGCTCTCTGACATTCATTGTAAGACTTCATGCACACAACCATATCCATTCTGCGGTCCGCAAAACATGGATCTCGGCCACGTGTGCTGCCCACTATTGTAGAAATGCCTATTCGGATAAGAACAGGACATGTTCTTTTTTTGTGGAGACGCAGGACAGACATACGGATAAAGACAGCGCAAAGTGTAATGAACGAGTCTGCAACCGATCTGCAAGTACACTGAAAGTAGAACAGAAACGGTTAAACAGGTTTATCAAACTGGTGTAAAGTTCAGCTGGCCTAGTTGCCCATAGCAACCAATCAGATTCCACCTTTCATTTTCCAAAGGAGCTGTCAAAAATGAAAGGTGGAATCTAATTGGTTGCTATGGGCAACTAAGCCAGTTCTACTTTACACCAGTTTGACAAAACACCCTCATGATTTTTAGTCCAAAAGGAGTAAAATGTGATGATAAAAAAAAAAAAATGAGCCCAAAGCCTTCAAGTCCGGTCTGTCTACAGACTCAGTTTAAGACCAAGCACACCCCTTGATGGCACACAGAAGTACCATTTCAGGACTGACTACTATTGTCCCCACAGCTGGCAGGTGGCTTCAGTGCAGTACCTGGCGGACTAGTATATACAGCGACTAGTATGGATGGCCATACACTGGCTGAACCGTTATTCCACCTGCCCCCCATTACTGGCTAGGCTCAGTGTAAAGTGCATGGAGAAGGGGAATAAGCCAGACACAGCTTATCTCCGTTAAGAAGGATCGAACATGATAAAACTCAACACGGGTCATTTATCACAGCCCCTTAACCCTGTTCTCAGTGTAAAAAAAAAAGTTGCACAACTTTTTAAAATCCCCCAGCATTTTTACGTTGTCCTCGTCACTAGGGAGTAGCGGGGGCTGTCAGTTCCAGTAAATTCACCATCTATGCCTGTTTCCAGGGCTGGAGTAGATATCAATCTTGGTGCACAGACCTGCGGAGGCTGCACCTAGTTTATGATGAGGTCAGCGTAGGGGATATCAAAGACTGATGTTTGATAAATGACCCCCAACATGCCATATCCTATTTTTCCTCAAAGAACACAAGACGAATATCTAGTATGGTTGACTGGTCATTCTGACATCAACCGATCTTAGTTTAATCACGTGCATGCCAATCATACGTTTTACCTTTTCCTGAAATTTTTGCTCATTTACGGATAAATGATGTAAGAGACGTTACAAGATGTGCGCACAGTCCCTACTACAGTCATTCAGATCTGCCCCAAAGCGACAATGACGTAGGTGACTGCGGCTGTTTACTTAGCGTACATCCCATCCATATGGACCGGACGCAGAAATCCCTACGTAAATAACGGACGCCTGACCTCAGCGCTTATACGGGACCTCTGCCCTGCTACTTGTGCTTTGTAGGTCATATATTCCCACACATTTCCCTAGACGTGTCCATTGTGTAAATCAGGCAATTTCCATATTTCTTGGGTTTGTCAAAACAGAAGCGTGCCGGAAAGCAGGACATGTCAGGGCTGATGTAGAGACCATGGGCTGGCTGCATACATTACAGGGAAATGCCTGTGTAGAGCTCCAGGGCATGAATCCCAGCAGCACACATTATAATGAGGGAGGCAAAAACTGGGGCACAGGGACACATGTCCTCCATGCAGCTGCCAGCACCTCATTAAAGAGTGAGGAAACTTCCACACCCCACTGTGTGTCGCCTCCACTGCCACCAGACCCCCTGACATACTCGCCTCCATACAGGGTCCTCGTCCGTTTCCCGCCCTCGGTCCTAAGCAGCCTCTCTCCCCAGCACTCGGCATCCGACTGCCCTTTGCCTCCTCCGGCTGAGCTTTAACCGGGAGGACAGTGCAGTCAGCGCGTGATAAGATAAAGTTCTGGAAGCAGTGACCCGGTGTTCCCGCCCAGTGCCAGGCTCTAATTACACCCCGCCGGCCGCACAGATCAAGTGGCTGGGAGGAAGCGGGGACGGGGCGCTCATTACTGGCAGCCGAGGACCTGCAGATAGCAGAACGGAAGGGAACTTTGATCTGACAGCGAGGAGTAAATGAGGGAGGGGGAGCCGCAGGATGAGAGGCGCAGGGTTCTCCAGGTGCCCACTCCTCCGCTGTGCCTCAGGGCGCAGAGCTCCAAATCTGCCGAAAACAGCCTGGTCTTAAAGGGTTTAAATTACAAAAGATAGTCGTTTTTAGATATTTTTAGTTCGTGGTACATTTAGCGTTTTTATACATCTGTATCAGTTATTACTACATGACAGGCAAGGCAAGGAAAAGATTGTCACAATTTTAATTTTCAGTCACTTTCCTAGTTTTGTGTCTTTGGGTTTGGCTAGTTTTACTGAGGGCAAATAATCAGGTGTTGCCAACCTGAATTTTTATTTTGTCCAGACATCGTATCCAAAAATCACTGACAGTTCAGAAAACCACAATGCACAACTGCAAAACACAGATACTGGCCGTGTGCATTCCGTATTTTGTGGAACGAAACAGCTGGCCCCTAATAGAACAGTCCTATCCTTGTCCCTAATGCGGACACTTATAGGACATGTTCTATTTTTTTGAGGATACGGATACAGAATGCACACAAAGTCATTTCCGTTTTTTCTGCAGCCCCATTGAAGTAAATAGTCAGCATACGGGCAGCAAAAAAACAGACACGGAAACAAAATACATTTGTGTGCATGAGCCCTTATGATAATTACAAACACAATGACCTCTGCTCAGTTGCCACCAGCCACAAAAAAATTCACACTGGAAAAAAGTGCTGTATTTTTCCACTGTCCAGAAATATCTGGATGGTTGGCATCCCTGGGTCCCCACAAAGGTCAGCCAAGACATTTGGGGACTTTATTTTTTTTTTTTTTACAATGTACTAATGGGGGCAGCTCACTAGAGTATTTGGTGACGCTAAAAATACCCATAGAAAAAATGTGACTTGTATCTGACGTGGACTGATCCTTTCAGCAGAGCGTACAGTCCTCTCCATCACCATTAAATGAAGTGGACAGCTACCGTGGCTGACGGCTTGTCACTGTCAGGTCTTGAACTTAGGACCTGCTGTATGAGAGGCACAGGATTAACTGTAGTCAATCGGAGGATTTTCTCTAATATCAGTACATTGATTGAAGTTTTTAAGTATGACAGCAAGTATAATTCATATAGTTAAAAAATTAATGGTGCAAAATAAATTACTATATATTATAATATATCTATCTATCCATCTATCATCTATCTATCTCATACAATGTGCTGGTATATAGAGATATTATATATGATAATATTGAGGTTTTTAGTAAAAGGAAAGCTTCCATTGACTATAGTTAAAGGGTATTCCAATTATATAAAGTCATCCTCTGTCTATAGGATAGAAAATAGCTATTAGGTTAGTTACACTGATCACTACAGGGGCCCTGTACCCTGTGGAGGCCCCCCCCAAAATAGATAAATCGGCCGTTTGGGCATACGTGTGGCCGATCCATTCATTTCTATAGGAGTTCCGGAGATAGCTGACATCTCTTGAGTATCTCCTATAGAAATGAATGGCGTGACCGCACACATGACCAATTGTACATTTCGGGGGCCTCCTCTGGATACAGGGTCCCCATTCTCGTGATCAGTGTGGGTCCCAGCGGTAAGACCCCCACCAATCTAACAGTTACATGGATAGGGGATAACTTTCCATAACCATAACTGGTAAGGTTTCTTCTCATACAGCCGGTCCTCTGTTCAAGGACACAGCAGGGACAATCTGGAAGAAAACAGTAATAAAAGTTGAGAATACAGGAGTATCTTAAAGAGTGTAGGGGCTCTTCATAGTGTCCCAGTGGCCCCATGGTAACAGCTTCTTCTGACTTTGATCCCTCCTTAGATAATCTTCACCTCATCTTCAGTCTTATACAGTAGGGCACCCCACCATTAATACCTGAGGTAGACGGTGCTATAAAGGTCTGATAATTGTACGGCTCCACTGCTTCTTCTTTAATATTTTAAGAATTTGTGATCTGAAATAGCCTAAACATCAGCAGTTTCAGAGAGGCTTAGATGCTGCTTCATCTTGTGCCATAAGGACCATATGGATATGTGCTGGATTTGCTTGAACGTGTTCCAAGTGTATGTAGATATATATGCCTGACCTACAACGCGTAGTCCTGCAAGCTCCCCTAGCTCTTGTCTGATCCCTGTTGCGTGTTGCGGATATATTCAGGCTGTGTCCAGTGGTATTATACTGCTAATGAGATCTGGACGCCTACTCTCCCCCGTCACTAATGAGAGGCTTCTGCATGGCATTGCTGGAGGACTTTCATCATGGTTATTGAACCATTCCCAGGACCAGCATATCCCTTGCGGCGGAGCTGTCACAGTACACTTTCAACACATGGCCTTCATCGCTGTTATTATTTTAATATTTCAAATACGTTTATAGGCATTATCTTTATATTCCGCTGACAAGCAATTAAATGAGATGGTGGAGGCACACTTACCGAATCAGTCCTGAACTAGACTTCATTACAAAACTGCCCGTGTACCGCCAAAGCCAGTGCTATAAATGAAGCAGGAATGAGCTGACACCATTATGTCACTACAGTGCCTGAGCATTGTAGTAGGGTTTAACCGTAGAAGTGCCGCAGACGTTCCTGCACCCTTAATATTTTACTCTGCGCGCCATTCATACTGTGCTGCACAAGCCACCCTTCAGCATCAAATAGCTGAATAGAAAAAGACAGGTAAACCTTCAGGCTGGCAGCAAAACCCATTCAAAGGAGGTGGCACCTCCTGCATAATCCAGAATGGTCCTAATGCTTCAGGTCTTCATCACTTTCTCAGTCATTTGGCTTTATGAGGAGAATGTAATATTGATTTCTAGAGGTATGCCTTTACATCGGGTTGAGGTTCATGATTATAGCATAGAACCTGCAATGAAAATCTTTAGTCTTTGACCCAAAAAACTTTAGTATTTTCATGAAAGCTGCAGGTGGCACAAAATATTGTAGTGAAGTTCACAAATGATTAAAGGGTTTCTGTCAGCAGTTTTGGGGCATGAATCAGGCTGACATTAGAGATGTATATATATATATATATATATATACCTTTTATTTATTAATGCTCCCGTCTTTATGTAATTTTAACTTTTATTTTATGCTAATAGTCCTCTAGGAGTGTTCATTATTCGGCGCAGGGGTAGTAAGTGAAGAATGCTGGCAGGCTCCTGGCTTCCTCACTGCGCCTGCGCAGAATACATCAGAGTCGAGAACAGCGCAGCCAGGAGCCTGCTAGCATCCTTCACTCACTGCGCCTGCGCCAAATAATGAACGGCACGGCGCAGGAGCGCGATGTAGACCAAGGACAGGGTCGGCAGGAGGAGAAGAAGGCTGCCTGGTCCTGTCAATCAAGATCAAGTGGGCGTTTCTAAAGGTGGGCAAACGGAGCCTCTAGGAGCAGGGCTAACGCCCCCCCCCCCCCCCTTGCTCCTAGCAGCTTATTAGCATAAAATAAAAGTTAAAATTACATAAAAACGGGAGCACTAATAAATAAAAAATATACATATATAGAATCAGCTGACATTAGCTCTAATGTCAGCCTGATTCATACCCCAAAAACTGCTGACAGAAACCCTTTATAGCTTCCTTTCAATGGTCCTCATAGATGGGATTCGGTTTCCAGAGAGCTGACCATAACTGTTCGAGTTTTGTCAGGATAGAAATGAAAACAGTCATGTCCTGATTTAAAGGGGTATTCCAGTGTCCCAATCTTAAAGAAGCACTTTTTTTTAGTCTCTGGGACATTAGAAAGGTACTTTATGTAAATTGTAGTAAATGCAATCTTTCTACAGGTGTCTGTAGTTGTGAGTTATCCGCTCCCTTCTGATCCTCAGCTGTATCACGTGACCAGCAATCAGACTCTCCATCAAGACAGTTTCTTTAATCATTCCTATGAGGCCCTGTTCTCTAGATAGAAGTGGGTCCCAGAGGTGTGACCCGCACCTATCTCACATTGGTGGCCTATCCTAGCAATATGTTGACAATGTCCTAGATGGGCCATCCCTTTTAAGCATATCTTTTTCTCCCGTCTCAAATAACGGATTTCTGACAGAGCTGACAAAAATGGATGCCAAGTAAGCTCAATGGGTGCTCAAAGTAAATGATCCATTTTCTTTTTTTTCCCCCCTGTTCTCACAGATCAGAAGAGCGGACTTTGTTGACTTTGGTAGTGGTCATACATTAACAATGGAAATACACAAAATCAGGAATATGTTTGCTGTGGAATCCGTTAAAGTGTAACTCATTTGTTTTTTTTATTTTTGTAATATATAGCGGCAGGGATACTGACCATTTTTGTAATATGCTTTAATTAAATTCAATATATTTATTAATGATCTTGTAGAAGGCTTGCACAGTAAAATATCAATTTTTGCAGATGACACTAAACTGTGTAATTAACACAGAAGAGGACAGTACACTGCTACAGATGGATCTGGATAGATTGGAGGCTTGGGCAGAGAAGTGGCAGATGAGGTTTAACACTGACAAATGTAAGGTTATGCATATGGGAAGGAATAATGCAAGTCACCAGTACATACTAAATGGTAGAACACTGGGTAACTCTGACATGGAAAAGGACTTAGGAATTTAGTGAACAGCAAACTAAGCTGCAGAAACCAGTGTCAGACAGCTGCTGCCAAGGCCAATAAGATAATGGGTTGTATCAAAAGAGGCATAGATACCCGTGATGAGAACATAGTCCTGCCACTTTACAAATCACTAGTCAGACCACACATGGAGTACTGTGTACAGTTCTGGGCTCCTGTGAACAAGGCAGACATAGCAGAGCTGGAGAGGGTTCAGAGGAGGGCAACTAAAGTAATAACTGGAATGGGTGGACTACAGTACCCAGAAAGATTATCAAAATTAGGGTTATTCACTTTAGAAAAAAGACGACTGTGGGGAGATCTAATAACTATGTATAAATATATCAGAGGTCAGTACAGAGATCTCTCCCATGATCTATTTATCCCCAGGACTGTGACTGTGACGAGGGGACATCCTCTGCGTCTGGAGGAAAGAAGGTTTGTACACAAACATAGAAGAGGATTCTTTACTGTAAGAGCAGTGAGACTATGGAACTCTCTGCCTGAGGAGGTGGTGATGGTAAGTTCACTAAAAGAGTTCAAGAAGGGCCTGGATGTATTTCTGGAGGGTAACAATATTACAGGTTATAGTTACTAGAGAGGGGTCGTGGATCCAGGGAGTTATTCTGATTGCCTAACTGGAGTCGGGAAGGATTTTTTTTCCCCTAAAGTGGGGAAAATTGGCTTCTACCTCACAGGGGTTTTTGCCTTCCTCTGGATCAACTTGTAGGATAATTGAATGGACAGATGTCTTTTTTCGGCCTTATAAACTATGTTACTATGTTACTGAAACCATACATTTCTATTAGAAAAATAGCTGTAAATTGGCCCGTTTTGAGCCTTAGCAAAGCTCCTCTGTCTTCTGTTTAAATAACTGTGGAGACTTGCTAACATTGACTGTGTTATGTAAACAGAAGACAGAGGAGCATTGCTAAGGCTCAAAACGGGCCAATTTACAGCTATTTTTCTAATAGAAAAGTAGGATTTCAGTAATTAAAGCATATTACAAAAAATGGCCAGCATCCCTGCCCCTATACATTCCAAAAATAAAAAAAAGAATGACAGCTACACTTTAAGCAGTTTACGTGGAGAACATGTTAAATGCTTGTAAAATAAATTGTGGGAATACAAGCAGCTGCCGAAAACCCCCTTCAGATGAATGATACTTATTTTAAGTCGCAGAGATGTCTTCAATGAATTTGCTGCCTGTGAAGTCGCCCTAAGGGTATGTTCAAGTAGTTCAAACATGGCAGATTAGCATTGTGGTTTCTGACGTAAAGTCATGTAGAACGTCTCATTCACATGTACTTGAGAAAACCATAACGTGGAGAATCAATTTCAGATCCTCAGAGCAACAGTTATGTCACCATGAATGCAGTAGTAACCCAGGCCACCTATGGGGGACGGAGTAAATTAGGTCCTGGGGGAACAGGGTATCATCTCTCTGTCCCCTAATTGATTATACTTGAAAATCAGCTATTAATTAATTTATTAAAGAGGAGCTATCGCCTCTCCTGACATGTCTGTATTAGGGCTCATGCACACGGCTGTTGCCGTTTTTGCGAATCCAAAAAAAAACGTAAACCGTCCATGTGCATTCTGCAGTTTTTGGAGCAGAATAGCCGGACCTCTGTAGACGTGTCTTATCCTTGTCCGTTTGGTGGACAACAATAAAACATGTTGTATATTTTTGCAATCGGACATACGGATGTGGACAGTACAGGGAGTGCTGTCCGCATCTTTTGTGACCCCATTGAAGTGAATGGGTCCGCATCTGACCCACAAAAAATACAGCTCAGATGCGGACCCAATACACCGTCGTGTGCATGAGCCCTTAGTAAGCAATTGTAGTTACCGTGAAATAATTCTGGAGCATATATTCTTAGAACTCTGTTGTTCCTCTGTTATTCCTATTAGAAATGTATTTAGACATTTCCATTTGCCTTGTCAAGGGGGGTGTACCGACACTGCACTGATTTGACAGACTATATAGGGACACGCTCCCCCATTAGTAAACCCCAGTGATGAATTGATTGATACATTTCCAGTAGGTATAACAGTGGAATGGCTCAGGAGTTCTAAGGACCTGTTTTATTATGGGGAATACAATTCTTTACTAAAACTAAAGTGCCAGGGGCACTCTTTAAATCCATAAGAGCACTGTATGTTATAGGTATCAAATAATCAAATGGAAAATTGAAGCATTCAGAAAAGCTAGAGATGCACTAAACACTCTCCAGCTACAAACAGGGGCTCTAATACGATGCAGAAAACGTAAAAGCCTAGCGTGTCAGATATGTTTACTCTGAATAACAGTCTCTCCCAATCGATACCCCGCAATGTGGGTTCCTGAATCCTAGGAAACTAACGTGTTTGTACAAGGTCTGGTTATCCAAAGTTATCAGCAAAGATATAGCTCTTCATATATGATGTCACAGAATACAGCGGGGCAGAGTCACTAACAGTGTCTAAGAGAGACTAGAAAGTCTAAAATGTGCCAGGCTGAAGAAGGGTTGAGTATAGATTCTTTTGTTATTTACCCACATGTACAGGGGCAGCCTAAGTTTTTATTTAAAGGGGTTATCCCCTGACTAATGTAAAAAAAAATAATCACAGCATATAGTACATGACAATCTCTAACAAAGCTAGAACCAGCCCTGTACCTCACATGGATCCAGAGATCTCCCCATTCATGTCTCTGCTAGATTTATATCAAGCTGACAGTTCAAGGGGAGTGTCTTTTCTGCTGCATCTCAGGGGGAGTGTCTCAGCTCTCCCTATCACAGCTCAGCACGTAGTTGGAGGATGAAACTGAGCATGTGCGGCCTTCTCAGTGCGCAGGTCAAAGAAATAAGAAAAAAAAAACAGCAGGTGGCGCTATACAGATACATTTTATTGAATAACTCAGTGGCTATCCTAAATTTTTAATTACCTGCAATTACAAAAGTATTCAGATCCAAGTGCTGGTTTAAAAACTGTAGAATATTTTTTGTGGGACAACCCCTTTAAAGGGAATATGGTGCCTGAGCTGCTTATAGAGCAGAAGGAGCTGATCAGATTGATGTATAGTTTTATTGGAAAAGTTTCAGTAAAAATTGTAATTCTGCACATTCTGGGCTTTGCAGTCAAAGAGGTGGTCTTATCAGTGATATGACTAGGTATACAGAGATAGCGGGCAATCACTGATAGAACCGCCTCCTTTACTTCATAAATGGGTACATTACTAGTTTTACTGAATCTTTTCCCATAAAACTATATATCAATCCGCTCAGCTCTTCTTGCTCTGTACAATACTACCTGTAGCTTACATAACGATTTTCATGGGGACAGGTCCCCTTTAAGGCGGACAACCCCTTTAATAAATGTGGCGGATGGCCTCCAAGCCAGAAACCTGCCTCATTTTGAATTCTGGCACCTTTCCAATAGCAGACCTACCCCATCCCCTCTTCACATGACCTTGAACCAGGCCGTTGTGTTCGCTTTCTCTAATGCAAGTGTGTCTCCACGTCTTTATCTTTGACAAGAACCATTAAATTAGAGCATGTATGACACATAACATCGCCAAACCAAGCTGAGAAACCTAAACAAATTGTGAATCATTTACAGCGCGTCCTGTAAAAAAGGCAGCACGGTCTGGGAAATAACAGCCACTACCTGAGCTGTGGTCCTTGTGAGCCGTGCTGTGGGATCAGATGTCTCCGTTCTATCATGTAACCCATCATTTAGCTCCTTGTTCAATTTCACACACAGCGCCAGATTCTTTCCGCTACTTCCAAGGTAATTTTGTCTGCTAACCCAATTTCCAGCTCTTCTATCATCTGCTGTCCTACTTTCTTTGGAAAGAGAAGCTTATGAATGCTTCCACGCCGTATCGTGGACAATAATCTTTAGCATTTAATTTCCTCCCTCTCAAGTTTAAAATCAATAACGTTTTCATATTTACCACCATTTCTCAGCAAACATAAGGCATTCAGATGTTTCATTTTATAAACCAGGGGTCAGCAACCTCCAGCACTCCAGCTGTTGTGAAACTACAACTCCCAGCATGCTCCATTCACTTCTATGGGAGTTCTGATGCATCTGGCAGCTACATCTACAGTCCGTATGGAAATATCACATGGATTTGGCTGAGGATGGAGTAATTAGTTGACTGGTTATTCGGGCAACCAGCTAAAGATACAACAGATAGACAGGTACAGCAAGCAGTGGTTTGTAGGACACACCAGCATATAAAGGACTTTTATATGGAACATGAATCACCCATTACCCAGTGTGACCATGCCCAGTGATTGAACATTAAACAATAATTTGCTCGCTTGTCGTTGATGGCATCTTTTATGCTGACGTAAAAATCCCCATCTGTTGTCATCACATCCCTTTGTGTAAACTGCCTGTCATATAAACTCTAATGGGGGGGTGTTGACGATCCATTAAAAAAAATCCAAATTACTTAATTACTTACTTAATGTAAGTGCAGTAAATGAGCACCGATGGACTTTCTATATTATCAATCAGGAATTGTTACGGATAATTTGCTGCCAGTGTTCAAGGACTCATATACCGTACAAATTTCCTAGGAAAACAGCCTCAGTGCTAGAGATATTTGTCACGTTATTTTCTCAGTCCTAAAAGGTTTCAAACTGCTTTTCAGAAAATGGCAGAAACAAGAAAAAAGCTATGAAGAGGTTTTGGTCACCGGGTGACACACTAAAGATTTTGCAATACTCAGGTAGACAGAATACAACAGCAAATAGATGCCTCATGTAGGAGGTATTCCTGGTCCACCTCAAGACATTCTTATACATACCTTGCATGGTCGGGACAAGAACAACAAAATGCACTTGGTGATAAACTCATATGACCAGCCCCGATGACAGGAATCTAATATATAAAAAGAATGACTCCATTGCTTTACTAGTGATTCAGTCCTGTAGCTCACTAGTTAGTAACTTGCAGAGAGAAGCCACAGACAGAGCAGCACTGAAGAGCCGGCGTAATCTCTACAGAGAAATCTGTAGGTTCACACAGGTTTCACCACATATCTTGCCTCACCATCAGAGCATATACTGACTTATCCTGCCCTAACGTCCTGTTATTTTCATACCTTACATTTATAAAGCACCAACATATACCAAATACCTTCCAGCCAGCGAGAGAAAACAACCTAAAAAACTCAACTGAAAGGAACAACGAAACAAAAGACCCGGTGGCAAGAGCTTACAATCTTATTAGATTTCCTCATGGAAGTTCTATGTACGGCAGGAACTAATCCATTGACATCCTAGAAATCACAGTCCAGAGCCCCCAAATCAATCACCATTCCCTCAGACACCACAGAGCTTCATTAGTTCACAGCACCTTCTCACCAGTTATGATCTGCTAGTCCTTGTCCTCCCAGCATCAGCTTGGACCTCTCTCACACCAGCTAGATAATGTTTTCTTTCTCCTTCCCTCTCTTCGAGATTGCCTCCAGGTTGCCTCTAGACTGAATCTTCAAAGCTCAGAGTCCCTCCCTAATCCTCATCCCTCCTTCTGCCTTACTAAACCTTCTCTCTCACATTGCTCTGGGTGTCAACTCTCTTTTCCTTTCCTGTATGTCTCTTAATGTCTGTGTGTCTCAGTTTGTGTGTCCCTGTCAGTCTCTTTGTCTCCCTTCCCTTCCTTGCGTTGCCTGCTCCCCCCTTCCCTTCCACAGCTAATTAGTTGTCATTAGCAGAGTTTATTAGTATTTTCCATCTTTGTTTCTTGTTGTCTGATGTCTGACCCACCCTGCGGTTTCCTGTGTATCCTTTAACTCTTCCTGCTGTGCTTCTGAGTACTGGAGAACACTCCTAGTATTCTAGGTCTAATCCAATACAATCAGAGATCGGCTGAAGTACCTCCATCGCGTTTCAAGTCCAATCTGCTACTTCTATGTGCTGACAGACGCCTTCTTCCTGTCTCATATCACAGTCTATTCCAGCGCTGAATGATACCTTTATCCTGCCCAGCACTTTCTAGGCTAGCCACCTTTTTAGTGAATATCATCTACACTTTTATCATAGTTATTTTTACTAGCCTGTTTTTCCTCCCATTATACATACTAACCTCAGCTCAAAAACACTCTGCTATTCTACCCCCAGTCCAAGAGCTGGGCACAGCTAAGCATTGGCATAGCAAAACACAAAAGCACAAATAATAATTATATTGTTTTGTCTGCACACAATGTCAGCGGATGTGCTACAGCTGGCATGACAGGATGCCCAGTGACGCCAGTCATGTAATACCAGTAAGAAAGTCTGCTAATTGCCTGCAAAAGTGGCCAAGGGATGGTTCTGTGCCATTTTGTTTCCTGGTATGGAAAGGGTTATACCAAGGACATTGGTAAAGTGCAATGAAGCTAAGTCTGTCTAGTCATCTGCTTCAAAGTCATTAAGGTGTGATACTGTGCAGGCTCCTCAATAGGAATCCATAATTATCTTCCTATCTGGGGCATTTGATTCAATTTTAATTAGATGCCATGAAAAGCAGAAGACATAAAGGCAGACAAGAAAGCACAGACGCTTAGCCGAGGGAAAGCAGAGAGACAGGTAAGAGGCGGGTGAACGGAGAAGCCTAGGTAAAACATTGTGGATCAGAACAAATGCCTCACGAGAGACAGAAAAGAGACAGACGCTGAGAACTTCAAAGACATGTATGAGCATGGGCTAGAGCACACAGGCAGAGGTGCGAGCTGATGATTACAAGCATCTACTGAAGAGACAATGGCAGAGCGCCACAAGATGCAGCCAATTTATCTCTGCTGATTTTTAATTACCAGATTCATTTGGAAATGAGCCCAAAGGAGAATGACAAGAGCTCCCTGTCACCTCCCTCCGTCTTGTCTCTGCTGGCCCGTCCACTCTTTCTACAACTATTTGCACTTGATAATGTCTGTCTGCCTGCCTCCTTACCCTTCACACGTCTTGAGCTCCTTCTGTGTACCCAGTCTTATTTTTAGGTCTCATTTCCTCCCCTTCAGACCCTGCTGAGTTCTATTTTGTTCTGGATTATTTTATTTTATAATTACCTGGAGAGTAGGACTATGCTTCACTCTTCGCCATCTCTCTCACTCCAGGTTTCCTGCTCGCAGTCTCACCTACGCAGGACGGAAAGAGTCAGCCTGGATTCAGAACTTTACGTGAGGGTGTCAGAAAAATCATCTGCTCTCTACCTGACAGCCAGAGGCCTATGGAATGAGGTAAAACCTGTCGCTGCTTTAGAGAAGACAGACTATAGCGCCTCTCTGGTATCTATTTTTAACCCTTTGTCAGATAAAAAGAATTCATGAAAAGGTCAGCAGTTGTGGTGAGGCAACAAGGAACTGTGAGTGTTGGGTTACCAGAGATTACAGGAGAAGCTGCTTCAGTGATGAAGAGGTTGTTGGTGAGCGCAGTCAACTCCATTCTATCTGCAGTTACCTTGAAGAAATGGATCCTGTGTACAAACAAGCGGGCAACGCAATTATAGTATGGTTTATCGAATTTATACCCGTGCATGCGAAGGAATCAAGCAGTGGCTGGATTTCGGCTACACAAAAAATAAAATTTGGGACTGCTTTGTAAAGAGAAGAAAGCTACATGAGTGACATTATAATTAGCTTCCTTTTGTGTTCATTTTGTCTAATGTCACGAAACATGCTGGGCTATTTAAATTGTTCCTGTCATTACAGGTGACTTTTCAGAATACCCTGATGTGTGTGTAGGTGAGGAATGACACTATATCTGTCCAATATATGATGTGTATCCTGCATTTTTCACCGGTTCACCCTCTTCAGGCTCCATCTCTAATTGCCCCTAGTTGTTCCTTAACTTAGCTGCAGAGTGGGCAGAGACTAGCTGCTATAACGTCTCCCATACACAGCACACACACTATATCTGTCTATTATATGATGTATACCCTGCATTTTTCACCAATTTACCCTCTTCAGGCTCCAGACTAGCTGCTATAATGTCTCCCATACACAGCACACGTAGAGAAGCAGAGACCCTGCTCCCGTGTATCTCTGTAACAGTAAATTGACTAGATTAGTTCAGGTGGTGGAGACGCAGAAGAAGTAACTCGAAAGTGGAGAAAGAGGCATTGTTCTCTAAGATATATTACAAAGTATTCATTTGCACTATTGATTTATGCAGTTTGTTGAAAGTACAGCCTCTATTTAAATATTCCTTTCATGCGCACAATATACTGAAAAAGGAAGGCGTACTTTACTGTGGTTCTTCTAGTTAGGCCTTATTCACACGATTTTAATTTTCGGTCCCCATCCGATCTGCATTTTTTGTGGATTTACTGTGGACCCATTAATTTCTATAGGGCCACAAAGAATGCAGACAGCCCACAGATGTCAGTCGTGCGCTGCCCGCATCCGTGCGGCTGTGTATTATAAAACATGGTCTATTCTTACCGGTTTTACGGACAAGAATAGGCATTTTTACACTGGGGCCCACGAAAAGTGCAGGATGCACATGGACCACATCTGAATTTGCAGATTGAAGAACGGATATGGTGTGCAGGAGGCCTTAGTCACATGTTAATATGTATCACTTACTAATAGTCATTGTTTATCTGCAATGCCTCATTTTCTGCAGTCCATCGCAGTCACTTGACGTTTTCCACTGAGTTGGTTTCCTGTCTCCATGACTCCACATCTACATCTGAGACAGGGAAAGGCTTTTAAGGCTCTGAGGGCCGTTTTCTTCTCATTTTCCTGGACCCTGCCCTGCAAAAAGTGATGTCAGCAATGATTCTGTGTGTTAGGGTGGGTTTTTTTCCAGCAGGGCTTCAAGCAGGCATGGATCTGTGACATTTGAGGTGAGAAGGGAAGAGAGGCAGAGCGTCTTGATGCCACAAACACTCCCTGAGTCTTGTGCAAGGATGAAAACACAGGGCGCGGGTCACAGATCACAATTATGCTGGAGGAGTCAAAGTGCACTCAAAGTAAGGCTGAATGCTTGTGTTATACATATTTTTGTTTAACTGGAAAACCCAGATCACAGAAAATCTCAGATATCATTAATAGGGACCTGAAATTATTTACTGAAATTAACCCCTTAAATAAAACTTAACTTTTATTTCAATCCTGTTAAAAAAAAATCCCCAAAAACATAAGTACATAAATAGAAAAAATGGATATAGGGGTGACTTCAATACAATACAATACAGTTGCAACCAATTTATATACTATTTATTAAGCTGTGTGGCAGCACCATACTGGCTCCAGAATATCTCTGCCACAAATGCAAAGCAATTAGTCATCATCCGTCACTGGAATGCATCATTACTCACGATCAGATGACCTTCTCATTAAGGATGTGATTCATGCAAATCACCTTCGCCTTTAACAGGTAAGAGGCGTCAAACACAGGATGGTTCTGTATATATGATCCAACATCCTTAACACATAGTTCTTGCAAGTACTGAGTGTTTCTTCATATTTTAGGAGCAAGTAGATGTGCCAACAAAAACTTGTTAAGAGCTCATTTGCATCCTTTTCTTCCCAGAATTCCAGAGGAGCATGTATGGCCTATAAGTCTCCACACACCGACTAACACACTCTCTCCCCAAGGAGAGATAGTACCCCCCAAAAAACAAAAACTCTCATCAAGCATAAGGTCATGGGGCTAGTGGCCTTAATGCTAACCAACTGTCCTTGGCTAAAAGCAGAGTTGTTGCCCCGAAAGGGGTCCCTGTGTGTTCAGCGATTACAGCTTCCAGTCTTCCTGTGTATGATGCCACAAGGTTTGCACACCTGGATTTGGGGATTGTTTGCCATTCTTCTCTGCAGATCCTCTCATGCTCAGGTTGGATGGGTACCATCAATGGACAACCATTTACAGGTCTCTCCAGAGATGTCTGATTGGGTTCAAGGACATTCCCTAAGCCACTCCTGTTTTCTTAGCTGTCAGCTTAAGAGTCAATGTCTCTCACCATTTACAGTGCCTTGCGAAAGTATTCGGCCCCCTGGAACTTTTCAACCTTTTGCCACATTTCAGGCTTCAAACAAAAAGATATAACATTTTACATTTTTGGTGAAGAATCAACAACAAGTGGGTCACAATTGTGAAGTGGAACGAAATTTATTGGATCATTTAAACATTTTTTTTGTAATAATAAAACTGAAAAGTGGGGCGTGCAAAATTATTTGGCCCCCCTTGCATTAATACTTTGTTGCGCCACCTTTTGCTGCGATTACAGCTGCAAGTCGCTTGGGGTATGTCTCTATCAGTTTTGCACATCTAGAGACTGAAATTCTTGCCCATTCTTTCTTGCAAAACAGCTCAAGCTCTTTGAGGTTGGATGGAGAGCGTTTGTGAACAGCAGTTTTCAGCTCTTTCCACATATTCTCAATTGGATTCAGGTCTGGACTTTGACTTGGCCATTCTAAGACCTGGATATGTTTATTTTTGAACCATTCCATTGTAGATTTTGCTTTATGTTTGGGATCATTGTCTTGTTGGAAGATAAATCTCCGTCCTAGTCTCAGGTCTTTTGCAGACTCCAACAGGTTTTCATCCAGAATGGTCTTGTATTTGACTCCATCCATCTTCCCACCAATTTTAACCATCTTCTCTGTCCCTGCTGATGAAAAGCAGGCCCAAACCATGATGCTGCCACCACCATGTTTGACAGTGGGGATGGTGTGCTCAGGGTGATGAGCTGTGTTGCTTTTATGCCAAACATATTGTTTTGCATTGTTTCCAAAAAGTTCAATTTTGGTTTCATCTGACCAGAGCACCTTCTTCCACATGTTTGGTGTGTCTCCCAGGTGGCTTGTGGCAAACTGTAAACGAGACTTTTTATGGATATCTTTGATAAATGGCTTTCTTCTTGACACTCTTCCATAAAGGCCAGATTTATGAAGTGTTCGACTGATTGTTGTCCTATGGACAGACTCTCCCACCTCAGCTGTAGATCTCTGCAGTTCATCCAGAGTGATGATGGGCCTCTTGGCTGCATCTCTGATCAGTCTTCTCCTTGTTTGAGATGAAAGTTTAGAGGGACAGCGGGGTCTTGGTAGATTTGCAGTGATCTGATACTCCTTCCATTTTAATATGATCACTTGCACAGTGCTCCTTGGGATGTTTAAAGCTTGGGAAATCTTTTGGTATCCAAATCCGGCTTTAAACTTTTCCACAACAGTATCAGGGACCTGCCTGGTGTGTTCCTTGGTCTTCATGATGTAGAACCCTGAGACTATCACAGAGCAGGTGCATTTATACGGAGACTTGATTACACACAGGTGGATTCTATTTATCTTCATCAGTCATTTAGGACAACATTGGATTATTCAGAGATCCTTAATGAACTTCTGGAGTGAGTTTTCTGAACTGAAAGTAAATGGGCCGAATAATTTTGCACGCCCAACTTTTCAGTTTTATTATTACAAAAAAAGTTTAAATGATCCAATAAATTTCGTTCCACTTCACAATTGTGACCCACTTGTTGTTGATTCTTCACCAAAATGGTGGGGAGGCAGCTCTATGAAGAGTCCTGGTTGTTCCAACCAACTTCCATTTAAGAATCATGGAGACCACTGTACTCTTGGGAACTTTCTATGCAGCAGATATTTGCTGTACCCTTCTCCCAATGTGTGCCTCCATACAATCCAGGGGTGTAGCTAGAAATGATTGGGCCCCACAGCAAATTTTTGTATGGGCCCCCCCACACACATACATTTCTCCGCAACCTCCTCCTCCTCTGCAACAACAAATCGGCTCCATTGTACACAATCTTTATCTTATTTGTATGGCTGGTTTATAAAAGATGGGAGGCTACAGTGCATTGTTCCTAAGGAACAACTATAAGTGCTGATCCACACAACTGTGCTAGGTCCAGGAAACACAGTCCATGTGTCAGACGCATCTCCTGGGCCGACCGCAGCTCTTCTGACTGCATCATAGTGATTTATAATCCAGTCAGTTCCTATCTGATAGAGTAGGTTTTGTACTGTGCTCACATAGTGATGCAAATACAGTGCAATAGCCCCACGAGCACAGTTGTGTGGATCAGCACTTATAGTTGTTCTTTAGCACATTGCCTGTAGCCTCCCATCTTTTATAAACCAACCATACAAATAAGCACAGTTGTGTGAATCAACCCTAAGTGCAGCTGAGCTGTAGCAATAGATGTCAGCGAGCGCACTGTTAGTGTCTACTGATTCTGCTTAGTTGTCCCGTTCTTATAAATGTGTCCCCCTCTTGTTTGTGACCCCCATTCAGACCTCAGATCAGACTCCAATGCTCAGATCAGAGAAAAAAAACAAAAAAAAAACTCACCTCTCCTGCTCTGGATGACGCCACTTCTCCTGAGACCCAGCTCTCTTCCTGGTCTTCATGCTGCGCTGTGACCCAACGTCGCACAGTGTGAGGTTACAGAGCGTGCCGACATCCTCAATCTGTGCGCAGGACATAGCACATTGCAGCATGAAGACCAGGAAGTATATAGTATAATACAATATAAAGTAACACACATATATATATATATATATATATATATATATATATATATACTCTATATATAGTAATTATGACTAAACTGATATATTTATAGAATACATTTACACATATACATACATATACATGTATACTTACATATCTACATACATACATGTACACTTTCATATCTAAATACATACATGTATACTTACATATCTAAATACATACATGTATACTTGTATATCCACATACATACATGTATACTTACATATCTACATACATACATGTATACTTGTATATCCACATACATACATAGAAGTACACTTACCTTTCTGATGACATCAGGCTTAGAAGTCCCTGCTCTGATGCTGACTAGGCTTCCCTGTGATGTTGTGTGGGGGGAGGGGAACAGAGACTCCAGGACACCAGGGCTGCTAGGAGAGGAGGTGAGTGGAGGATTGAGGGGAGGCACCAGGAAGAAGTGGAGGAGTGTGGAGATGAAGAGGGGCAAAAGCAAAACTGGATCAGCAAGACGTGGAGGAGAAATGGTGGAGGGGATTGCAAGAGAGGGGAGACAGGAAACAAGCAGAGTTTGGGGGAAGGAGAGGTTACCTAGAAGGGGGAAGCCATATCATTTGAGCCAAGAACTGGTCTGCTGGCAGCTTTTCTGCTGACAGCTCCTTGTTATGTAGTGTTAGGGCTTCCACAGAGGCCACCTTTGGGGTCCTGGGCTGCAGGCTCTATCAGCCCAGCACCTCTAATAGAGGAAATAAAAGAAGCTGGGAGAAGGGAAGCAGTAGGGAAGGTGGCGCCCTCTGGACTATGCAAGGGTATTGCACCCTGTGAGATCGTACAGATAGCAGGAGGCTTGCTCTGCTCACAAGCCCCTCAGGGTCGGGCTGGGCCGGAGGGGGGGCGCAGGACGGCAGAAGCCCCCCGGGCCGGTGGATGTCAGGGCTGCTGCGGCTACTGAACTCAATTGTATCTGCATCCACTAGATGCAGATACAATTGTGCCTGCAGCAGCCAGCGCCGGCGGAACAAGGGAACCTCTGGTTTCCTGCTCCGCTATTACTGGTGGCCGGCGCACTGATGTGACCTAGGTGGCACGATGACATCATCGCGCCGCCTGCAACGTTCCTCAGGAGCAGACCCGCCAGAAGAGGCCGGGTCTGCATCGTGGGACCATGCCAGGACAGGTAAGTATAAACTGCCCTCCCACTCTATATGCAGCCCTAAACCCAATACTGGCCCCTGCCTCCCTATTTCTGACCCCCAATACTGGCCCTGCCTTACCCTAATACTAGCTACTGACCACCAATACTGGCCCTGCCTTACCCCTAACCCTGGCCTCTGACCCTCAATACTGACCCTGCATTGACCTCAACCCTAATACAGGCCTCTGACACCTAATACTGCCTCTGCCTGACCCCAAACCCTAGTACTGGCCCCTGACCCCTACTCTAATACTGACCTCTAACCTTGGACCCCTAACCCTGATACTGGCCCCTGACCCTCTAGTATTGACCCCTAATTCTGGCCCTGTCTCACCCCCCTAATACTGGCCCTGTCCCATCCCTAACCCTAGTACTGACCCCTACCCTAATACTGGCCCTAACCCTAATATAGACCGCTAACCCTAATATACTGTACTGACCCATAATACTTTCTCTAACTCTAATACTACACCATACTGACCCTACTATTGATCACTAACCCTAAGGCTACATTCACATGACCATATTTGTTTTGCGGTCCACAATTGCGGATCCACAAAACACTGATACTGACCATGTGCGTTCCACATTTTGTGGAACGTACATGCCCAGCCCTATGATAGAAATGCTTGTTCTCGTCTGCGATTGCGGTCATGAATAGGTCATGCTCTATCTTTTTTGCAGGGCCGTGGAACGGAACTACGGATTTGTGGCCCCATTGAAGTGAATGGAAATATGATCAATATGTGAATTTACCCTAATGTTGCCTCTAACCCCAATACTGGCCCTAAGGGTGCATTCAGGCGACCATATTTCTCGGTCTGCATCCGTAACACAATTTTGCGGAATGGGTGCGGACCCATTCATTTCAATGGGGCCCTAAAAGATGCAGACAGCACACCATGTACTGTCCACATCTATAATTTAGTTCCGTGGCCCCACAAAAAATATAGAGCATGTGTTCTATTCTTGTCCGCAAGAATAGGCATTTCTATATAGGGCTGGCACTATGCGTTCCGCAAAATGTGTTTTGCGGATCCACAATTTGGGGACTGCTAAACACTTTTGGTCGTCTGAATGTAGCTTTATGCTAATACTACGCCAAACCTAATACTACACCTAACCCTAATACTGGCCCCTAACCCCAATACTAACCTCTATGAGATACGACGTATATTAGATGTAGTGTGTACAGGTATACAGTATATACAGCAGTGTACTGATATGTGAGATATGAGGTATAACACATGCAGTGTGTGCAGATATATAGTATACAAAGCAGTGTACTCATGTGAGATACGAGGTGTAATTTATACATCACACCTCCCATGTCAGTAAACTGCTGTATATACTATATATCTGTACACACTGCATCTATTATACCTCGTACCTCACATATCAGTACACTGCTGTATATACTATATATCTGTACATACTGCATCTATTATACCTCGTACCTCACATATCAGTACACTGCTGTATATACTATATACCTGTACACACTACATCTAATATACATCGTATCTCATATATCAGTACACTGCTGTATATACTATATATCTGTATATACTGCATGTATTATAAAAGTATAATAGATGCAGTGTGTATAGATATATAGTATACACAGCAGTGTACTGATATGTGAGGTACGAGGTATAATAGATGCAGTGTGCACAGATATCTAGTATATACAGCAGTGTACTGATATGTGAGGTACGAGGTATAATAGATGCAGTGTGTACAGATATATAGTATATACACTGCTGTATATACTATATATACCCACTGCATCTAGCTTGTCATGTGACTTGTAGCCAGTGACGTCTCACCCACTACATTCTAGCTTTTACCTAGTATTATAATACTCTGTAAAAGCTAGATGTGTACGCAGTATTCAGGGGGCACTCAGAAGAGGCACTATACATAAAGGGGGCACATATAAGAGACACCACATATAAAGGGGGCACATTGAAGAGGCACTATACATAAAGGGGGCACTATACACAAATGGGCACATATAAAAGAGGCACTTTTTATAAGGGGCACCAAGCATGTGGCACTAGCATTAGGGGCACAGGGCATATGAAACTATATACAGAGGGCACATAGCATGTGGCATTATACACAGAGGGCATATGGCACTGTATACAGAGGGCACAGTGTATGTGGCACTATATACATAGGGCACAGAGTATGTGGCACTATATACAGAGGGCAAAGAGTATGTGGCACTACTATTGGGGGCCTTGTGTGTTGCACTAATGCTGCTGTTATATTCAGGGCACAGCATGTGGCACTAAGAGGAGTTTGTGTCAGTATGCAGGGTGCCAATGTGTTGGTAAAGCATGAAGCTGAAGAGATCTTCTCTGCAAAATCTGCAGAGCTGAATTGTGGACGGGAAAAGTCATCATGGTGGTCTGAACCAGATGGAGAAGAACTCAGGAGGAGACGTCATCTGTAGTCACTAAATGGAAATGATTATTCTGCTACTGTGTATAATGAGGGCTGTAGTCACCTGGATGATCTACAGCTGATGAGTGGTAGCATGCTGTTTTGCACATCAACAACTCCCAGCATCCCTTTACACTTGTTCAGGCCATACTGGGAGCTGTAGTTTCACCCCGTACAAGGTCATATGGCCATGGCTGACCTGACTACTCAGATGGTATCTGTACTGAACTTTTAAAATCTGGTGCTGTATTTATGTAGAGAACTTGGTTCTGGTGCTGTATTTATGTAGAGAACTTGGTTCTGGTGCTGTATTTATGTAGAGAACTTGGTTCCGGTGCTGTATTTATGTAGAGAACTTGGTTCCGGTGCTGTATTTATGTAGAGAACTTGGTTCCGGTGCTGTATTTATGTAGAGAACTTGGTTCCGGTGCTGTATTTATGTAGAGAACTTGGTTCCGGTGCTGTATTTATGTAGAGAACTTGGTTCCGGTGATGTATTTATGTAGAGAACTTGGTTCCGGTGATGTATTTATGTAGAGAACTTGGTTCTGGTGATGTATTTATGTAGAGAACTTGGTTCCGGTGATGTATTTATGTAGAGAACTTGGTTCCGGTGCTGTATTTATGTAGAGAACTTGGTTCCGGTGCTGTATTTATGTAGAGAACTTGGTTCCGGTGATGTATTTATGTAGAGAACTTGGTTCCGGTGATGTATTTATGTAGAGAACTTGGTTCCGGTGATGTATTTATGTAGAGAACTTGGTTCCGGTGCTGTATTTATGTAGAGAACTTGGTTCTGGTGCTGTATTTGACTTATGGGTTTTGTTCTGGTGCTATATTTCTTGTTGACTTTGTTGCTGTATTTGACATATGGGCCTGGTTCTGGTGCTGTATTCATCCAGTGAACTTGGTTCTGGTGCTGTGTTTGACTTCTAGGTTTTGTTCTGGTTCTATATTTCATGTTGATTTTGTTGCTGTATTTGACATATGGGCCTGGTTCTAGTTCTGTATTCATCCAGTGAACTTGGTTCTGGTGCTGTGTTTGACTTCTAGGTTTGGTTCTGATGCTGGTGCTGTGTGTATGTAGTGATCTTGGATCTTGCTTTGTATTTGTGTGTTAAACATACATCTATTGCTATACGTCTAATACTATCCATTCACATTTGTGCTTGGGTCACTGTCACAGATTCTGTCAAAAAGACCGGACAGAAAAGTTCTGCATGCAAAACCTTTTTGTCCGGTAAAGGAGCAGCTTCCTGAGCAGACCTCATTATAGTCAATGGAGTCTCTTCAGCTTAGGAGTTGGTAAATCTGGTCCCTCTAATGATCAGGCTGTTGCTATGGACTCAGCCATGTCCTGTATCTGGGATCCAACATGAAAACACAACCAGCTGCTGCCTTTTAACGATTTTAAGCCCTTTTACCTATACCGCCTTTATGGTAGGCGGAGTTAAGCAGGTTAAGGGTGGGCCGCTACACATGGGCCAGTGCTGTGTGCTTAACCCCCAGGCTAAAATTTGCCAGCCTGCCCCTGCGGCCCCTTATAAGCTCGGCCCAGAAGCAGCTGCTTCCCCTGCTTCCCTTATAGCTACACCACTGATACAATCCTTCTTTGAGCTCTACAGGCAGTTCTTTCTTCACTGTGGTTTTTGCTTTGATATGTTGAGTCATTGTCAGTTGAGACCTTATATAGACAGGGGTGTGTCCTTTCAAATCATGACCGATCAGCTGAATTTACCCCAGTCAGGGTGTAAAAACATCTCAAAATATAATCAAGAGAAATGGGAGCCCCCCAGGCTAAATTTCAAGTGTCATAGCTAATGGTCTGAATACTTATATCCATACACAATTTTAGTTTTTCCTTTTTAATAAATTTGCAGTATCAGATTGATGGAGGTCTGACTCCTTGCACCACGATTAAACAGCTGTTGTGCAGTAGCTGCAGCACTGGTCATGGGTGCTGCCACTACACAGCTCTGTCACTGAATAGCAAGTGAATGGTTAGTGCTACAGGAACTAGCTTCTTCCAATACACAATCAATGGAGCTGTGTAGATCTGGAGCTGGAACTGAAGCAGAGCAGCTAATTGCTGGAGGAGTCAGATATGATATTGATGACCTATGCTAAGGATAGACTATCAATATAAAAATTCCTGAAACTCCCTTTAAGACTGCAGTATGAAAGGCTAGTCTTAATAAAGCTCCCCCATTGTGTTACCCATTGTGTTTTCAATGGTTGCTTCTCAACACCACACCCAAATAAACATTAACATTTATGATCATCTGGGCATTGCTTTGCCACAACAAGGTGTATAGTTGTGCACTGGATTTTAATGGGTAGAACACTTATGTACACAGCACTTGGAGGTCACTGACAGTCTCAGTTTCTTCTGTAATGCTGGAATCGCACATACAGATTTTGTGGCAGTTTACTGAGCCAAAGCCAGAAATTAATTCACAAGTAATAGTAAATGTAAAGGAAGGGCTTCGATTTCTCATTACTGCTAGATCCACTTAAGGCTACTTTCACACTAGCCTTTACTACGGATCCAGCGGGTGAAGGGGCCCGCCGGATCCGTAGTGATAATACAACCTTGTGGATCCGTAATGAACGGATCTGGTTGTATTATCTTTAACATCTTTTAAACGGATCCGGAATTAACTCCATTGAAAGTCAATGGAGGACAGATCCGTTTACTAGTGTGTCACACCAAACAGATCCGTCCCCATTGACTTGCATTGGGGGTCATTCCGGATCCGTCTTGGTGCGGATACCCAGTACGGAGAGCAAACGGCAGCATGTTGCGGTTTGTTCTCCGGTCTAAAGACGGAACGGAATGCTTTCAGGAGCATTCCGTGCTCTTCAGTTCAGTTTTTTCCTTATTGACAATGAATGGGGATAAAACTGAAGCATTTTATTCCGGTATTGAGCCCCTATGACGGAGCTCTATATCGGAATAAAACAACGCTAGTGTGAAAGTAGCCTAAAAGAAAATGCATATATGTTTACAGCACAGACTGTACCAAAGTTTACACAGGCTGAGAATCAGCCAGATAATCCGTAACAAGCGTTCATAGCGATTATCTGGTGGTGTAAAAGTGCCGACTATTAACTAATAAACGAGTGATGCTCGTTCGTCAGGTAATTAGATAGTTTGTCTAGGCATCTAAATTGTCTTTTACTGGCAGCAGATGTGCAATGATTCTGTATGGGGACGAGCGATGGCATTAGTGATTGCTATCCTCAGGATAGGTCATCAACATCATATTGGCGGGGGTCCGACACCCGGAACCCTCACCGATCAGCTGGTTGAAGACAAAAAGTACCCCCAGTACTAAGGCTCCCTACAGTGGCCTCAGTACTAATAAGGCCTCCCTATAGGGCACCCCTAATACAAATAAGGCGCTCCTATGGAGCCCTCAGTAGTAGTACTGCCACCCACCACTCTCCACAGTATTTATAATGTTCCCTGCAGTGCCCCCTGTAATTATAATGCCTCCTGCAGTACCCCCTGGAGTTATAATCTTTTCTGTAGTGCCCCCATAAATTATAATGCCTGTCTACTCCCTACAGTCTTCTATATCATGCAGTCCCATGTAAATAACACCAGTCCTCTTCCACCAGTCTTCTATATGATACAGTCCCATGTAAATAACTTAAATCTCCTTCTTCACCCCACCCCCCTCCCTCCAACACATAGTGTTCCATGTTAATAACATCACTCCTTACCCTCAAGTCTTCTATAATATCCGGTCCCATGTAAATAACACCAGTCATCTCCCTCCAATCTTCTATAACATAGAGTTCCATGTAAAAAAACATATGTCTTTCTTACGGTACCAGTTAAATAACATATTTCCCTCCCACTAAACAGGGAGGGGATATAATAGGGGAGAACCACATCTCCCAGCATTTCTCTGGCACTTACATTCATTCCATGGCCTCACAGGTCTCCACTGCTGAGTGCTGCCTTTTTCTGCACTGATCACATGATGGTGACCTCAAAGGTCTTACAACCACTTCCATTGTTGAAAAGATCACATGATGTCATCACAGGTCCTTCAGCTATGAAGTTAAGCAAAACGGGCAGCAGATTCACAGTAAGTCCTAGTCAGGCCCCCCCAAACGGATAGACGACCAGAAAACTGATGCACATATGGATGCAAAATGGCCAGGAAAAACTGACAGTTTATCCATTTTGTCAGTGTCCTGTGAATACAGCCTAAGGGCTCATGCGGCCAGCAAACAGTGTGTCTGCAATATATTGTACGGGCACCGGCTGTTTGTGCACCACATCATGGACTTGGACCCATTCACTTGAACTTGTTCTATTTTTTTGCGCTGTGGACAGATAACGGACCCATTCAAGTTAAATGGGTCTACATCCGTCTGCGGCAGCCAAATGGATGCGGCCCGTGCATTGAGGGCCGCAATTTGCAGTCCCCAGTGCACGGAGCGGGCGGCACATGTGTGCATGAGCCCTAGACAGTGATCGAGAAGGGAGGGTTACTCATATCACTTCTGGAGGTGAAAGTGCTGAATAGGTAAAAATACATATGTGTGCAGATGGAGCAGTTCTAAACTTCAGTGTGATATCACATCATGGCGCAAGTTTATTGCTATTGTTTACTTAACTTATTAAGAATCAAGATGATGATTGCTATACCTGTACATGCCCTCAGGGGCGGACTGGGAAAATAGAGTGGCCCTGGATAAAGGAAAACTAAAAGTGGCCCCATGTTGAAGGCAGGGCCAATAGGCAATATTGTTGTGCAGCACAAAATGTTGTCCCAACAGAACCAAATACCACAGTGCAGCACAAAATACTGCCACTCCCAATGCAGCATTTCACTCTTCTACCATCCTGAGGAAGGCCATACAGTTGAATACAGGAGGGCACTTTCTTCTGCCAGCCAGGTGCATAAGTACCAGATGCTCCTAGCATTAATTAATGTACCCAACTGGCAGCCATGAGGAGGGCTTGTGCGGCGCCCTAGGTATCGGCCCACCAGGAAATTCCCCTGTAGGGTCTATGGCCAGTCCGCCCCTGCATACCGTATATACTGTATGACATTTTTGTTGAAAGTCACAGCACAATTTTCCAGGACGGGACTGGGTTATGTCTGCTGAAACATGACTGTGAAGAGATGTGCATGTTCGAAGCAATATATCGTTCAAACACCGAAACAAACTAGAGGAAGAAGAAACATGGAACAAACACAGCTTATTAGGCAGTTGCTCAAATAACATCTCAAATAACACTAGATAAGTGCATGCGGTATACTTTCAAAACTACCATGCAGAGCTGTGGGGAGATTTAGGCTGTGTTCATACAGAATGTTGTGCTCATAGCCTGATTTTTCTATGGGAGGTCTGGAGATAGCTGAGTACAGGACTCGGCTACCTCCTATACTGTAGAAATAAATGGAGCGATTGCACGCATGTGTGATCGGCCGCTCTGTTCATTTCAGGAGGGCTGCAGGGCGTTCTCGTGTTCCGTGGGGGTCCCAGTGGTAGATTTTCTCCAATAAGTAAAATGTGTGGCAAATCTGCATCTAAACCCACGTTAGGCCACTTTTACACAGTCAGTGTTTGATCAGGGATTTCCATCAATGATTGTGAGCCAAAACCAGGTCTGGGTCCAAAACACAGGTTTAATTTTTTTCATTGTACCTTATCTGTGTGTAGGCTTCACAATCAGTGATGGAAATCACTGATCAAACACTGACCAGATACTGTGTGAAAGTGGCCTGAGACAGCGTAAAATTATGCGTTATGGGTGAAATTTCCTACTACTACTTCACATTTATTGGACCCTGCTGATGGATAGAAATCTGTTGGGAAATGGACTTCCCTCATCTACTCCATCATCTAGTGTTGTACTGCCGTATAGCTATGGGGAGGGGTATTCTATGTCTATTTCCTCAATATATTCAGTACAATAGCTTCAAGGTGATATTACATTTTAAAAGAACGTATAGCAAGAACCGCCAGTGTGCATCATGCTGATATCTGGATACATGACTGCCTCTGGAGCCTGAAGAAGGGTGGATTTTCGGCGATAAAAGTACAGAAACATCATTCATTCCCCATAGTATTTCCTGAAATTAAAACTTCTCACTGAAGAAACCAATATGTGTTACTCCAAGACTGGATTTAGCACCATACCCATGTATCATTTAATGTGCTGAGATCCAAAATCATGCCTTACAATGTGTAGACCTGCTGTAATACTTCATCTAACTAGTATATGCAATTCTGTCACGCCAGCCTAAAACCGCACAAAAGCTCTTAGCCACCTCTGTCCCTGACTTTTCTGTTTCATTCCACGCACCATGGGAGTTTGCTTTTCTATTCTTTCACTGCTGGAATTGTCACTAATTAAAGTCCCTCCACTCATGGAGACCCGAGAAGTTTCCCAGAATGCTTTGTCATGCTTCATCTGCTAATGAATATAGGCACAGCGGTAACTGTACGGTACAGGGACAGAAGAGGGCACACTGAGGCCCAAGGTGTAGGTGGATGGGGGTTAACTCTGAGTAAGTGAAGGTGCTGACAGGAGGGCAAATATTCTATTTTCGGCTTCTAACAGTTGCAAGGGATTCCGTTATTAACCCTGAATGTATTTAGTATTTCTTTAGCTTTACTTCCTGGCCCACAGGGGTACAGGGGAATCCCCCGATGGTCCCCTGAGCAAGGTGGGCCCCTAGTCTCCCACCCCCTGCACAAGTGGCACATAACACAGTAGACTCACTGCACTACAGATATATATTCAATGTACAGCACCTTAACCAGTCTATGTTCATATAAAATACTTGTTAGATTATTTATTATATTTGAATATATCCGTACGGTGGGCCCCCAAAATAAATTTTACTGGTGGGCCGTAGGTACCCCAGTCCGACACTGTTTACTTCTGTTATGTACTTCTATTATATAGAGTCCATGTGAACACTATGGCATGGTCTGGCCTTAAAGGGAACCTATCAACATGCACATTCTGCTGATACCTTACTATAGAGCGGGAGGAGCTGAGCATACAGATATATAGATTATGGGTATAATTCAGCATAATTTGTAACTAATTGACTGAAATGTCTGCTCTTACAATGCTTAGGAGTCCAGTAGGTGGCCCTAAGCAGTCATTGACAACCATCACTGTATGCATACTTGGTTAATGAGTGAGTCTGCCCACTGGACTCCTAAGCATTGAATGACCACGACTTTCAATTAGTTAGTTAAGTTTCACACTAACGTTAAAATCTTCATTGTAGATAACTGTATACTGCCTTTCCCTGCTGGCCCACTGACCAGGGGCGAAACTACCATAGTGGCAGATCATGCGACTGCTATGGGGCCCAGTCTTAGTTGGGATCATCTCCTCTTCTACTAGTGAAAACTGGGTCAGGACTCTACCTTCTAAAGGAACAACTTTTAGCAAATAAGGCAGTGGACAAATGGCCCAAGGGTCATTGAAAGCGGTTTAGGCAGAAACCCTTCTGTCCCGTGTGTGAGACCTGGTTTGATTCTTGCTATGGGGCCCTTACTTCTCTTTGTACGCCACTGCCACTGACTATAATGGGACCCGATTAGTACTGGGGATTCAGCGGACAAAAAACACTGCAAGTAGTGATGAGCAAAGTACTGTAAAATTCCGATTCTGCAGCTTTGATGAATTTTACAAAATAATTTGCTTTGTGACGAATTACTTTGTCATGAAGCGCATTTCTTTGTAAGTAGTGGGTGCAATAACAGGGACCAGAGATTGCACCGCTCTCCATCATTGTACCCCTCATATGCCACGTTCATACTTGATAGTGACATCTGACGGTAATACACAGTATAAAATAAAAGTGAAATAACCCTCACATCATCCATTTGATCGTGACGAGCCTGCCACTGCTATCTTGATTGAAGATCTAGCGCAAAATCTCACGTCGCCCATGGTGATGTCATCACGTCAGCCGGCGTGGTGAAGTCATGCGTCACCGCGCACATGATTTTGTGCATGATCAAGATGGCGGTGGCTGGTTTGTCGCGACCAAATGGATGGATTTTTAAAATTTTGTACCGCCATTCAGGGAAAATCGATTCGCTACCAGGAAGCAAAGGGAAATTCGGCTTTAGCGGCGAATCAAATTTTCCCTGAAATTCGAATCAAAGTCCACTTTGCGGAATTTGATTCACTCAACACTAGCTACAGGCACCAAATTTTGACACTAGCTGCAGGCACCGGATTTTGTCCAGCCCAATCCTGGCACTAATGCTGGAAACAGGCTGGATCCCCACCAGGTTCCATTACAGTCAATGGTGTCTGGTGGCGCTCTGGCCCTTTCTGGCTTTGCCGGACACGATGAACTCCGGCAGGCTGTTCCTCTGCCAGAAGATTTTAACATTAATGTGAAACTAGCCTTAAACGTTACACTGAATCTTTTTACACACAATTATATATCAATTTACTTAGCATCTGCTTCTCTATAACAGGACGCTGGGAGATAGAATAGCCTTATCATAGTGATAGGTCCTCTCTAACTGCGTTGGTTCATATTGTCACTTAAAAGTATTTTTCATGTTGACTACGTAGAAGCATCCAACAGACTTTGCAGAGCAACATAACCTTGTCACTGTGGCACACGGCTCACTTGAGTAGCAGTTGGTGGTCACCTGCAGACTCAGTTTTGCAGCTTGGCCAAAAATAATCAGATAAATTTAGTTTCAGCTATTTCTGGCAGTCATTGTGGGGTCATACACAAGTCTGTCTCAGTGTGTGCTATTTAAACTGGTCTACGTTAGGTCAACTTCTCTAAATGATTCAAGGCACGTAGTCAATCAGTTAGTATAACCCAATCAGGTTACCACGGAGGCTTGGGTAGACATACATATGTTAAACCTTGCAAGAGCTGTGAAGGCTTCATGCCACCCTACTTATGGCATTTCTCAATCTCATCTGGAACTTTCCTACTAAAGGTGGGGTCTGACCTTTACCCCTCTTTCTCAAGGATTAAAGTATGTTGCAGGGTGGAGGGGTTCTTTCCTGTTTAAAGGAACATCAGACAAGAGGCTATGATGGTAGCATTGATTGTGAAATCTATTATTAGTATGCCAAGCCGAGTATCAGCAGAACAATAGTGGGATAATTGGCATCATTTATAATGTGCCAGCACTGTGGGGAGAGAAACAACCCTCATGCTCAGGATCTGTCTCGGAAACCAGAATGTAAATGTGTTTAGGTCTTCCTTTCACTAAGTTGTTTAACCAGTTAATCACCAGAAGTGATAGAGACATTCTCATACCTTGTATAGAAATAATATACCCAGCAGGTATCTTTCAGACCATCTTCTCTACATGGGAGTGAAAGGTCTTGCCAGTCTCTCGGAAGTGATACTAAAAAGTTGTGGGAGGATAAAAAAGACTGTGATAAAAAAGGTGCAATGATCTGCATATTCTAAGCTTGACCCCCCCCCCTTCCTTCTCCACTATAGATGATGGTTCAGCAGGGAGTGGGGGTTTGTGGACTCCTATGTCCTTCCTGTCATTGTGTGTGATCAGTACACGCCTGTCCTGCATCACTGCCGCTTCCCCTGCCAGCACTCATTAACCTTTGCACAACTAGAGCTTTTAGTACTGGACCTATATTACATATTCTGCGTTACAGCTAGATTTTGAGGCTGCCCTCATCGCTATGTTTCATACACTGAACACAAGTTTATACTTTGGAGACGTGTGGTCAGAAATATGGACACATTACACAATGAAGTTGAAAGAATGGGCAGAACAATGGAATTCTTAAGTGGGATTTTTGGAATAATCTGCAGATATTTAACAGGATTGAGATGGCATTACTCTGCAAGTCTCTAAACCACAGAAACGTTTCAGTGTTCTATAGTTTTAAAAGCACAATGTGCTAATCCATCAAAAAGTGTACTCAGCATTGAAAGATCGTGAGTTTCCTGTTTTGGGTGAGTTCCTGTAGCACTGTTAGTTTATGCATTGTGAACAGGGGTTGAACTGATGATAAGGTTCCACCACAGGAATTATCTTGCCACAGACTTGGATTGGCCCACAGGGGAACAAGTGAAACCCCCAGTGGGCCCCTGAATAAGAGTAAGCTCTAGTCCCCCAACCCTTTCACTTGCATAGGGCACATGGCACATATACTGACTGCAGTACATACCAATAGGCACTAAGGTGCACATTTATTAAGCGTTTTAGATGCTGGTCTTAATAAACCCTTAAACTGGTGGTGGTAGAGTGGGTGAGTGGGGAGAAGTCGCAGATTGTGGCGCAACGGTCTGCGCCTGAAATGCACCCAATTTAGGTGTGTTTCAGCTTGATAAATGACCCCCTAACTTCTTTCCCCAGAGTCCTGACTTATTGAAGCTGCTGCAGGGACCCCATAATTATTTTGAGCTTCTGCCTGCCGCGATGTGAGCAGGTAGTATTGCATGTAGCTGTATACTGGGCCCCCAGAATTAATTTTACCGGTGGGCCCTAAGTACCCCAGTCCAACACAGTCATGCAAGTTCTATATCACATTGGACAATGTGTGTGACTCGTGAGACTGCAATGTCACCTAACAATGCAGCAGACTACACCTTTTATGCACTGTCATACAATTCAACAGAAATGAACATTTTCATGTGACAGTAATTCCATTTCACGAGACAGACTGCATAGCACTGAATGTTATGTAATTGTGTAGATCTATATTGCAGCTACCTTGTACCATGTAGGCAGGTAACAATATTCACATGTTCTGTCATAACCCGTAGAATAATCAGTCTGTATATTCTCTATTCTCCCATTTCAAGTCAAGAGAAAAAGTAAGAATTTATTAACTATGTTCTTTTAGCATAGCAGTGCACAACAGAGGGCACTGGAGTGGCAGCGGTGATGCCTAAGGAAGGGCAGAGAACATGCTTGAGCAGTCTACAACTGGATGACATGCTTCCCAAGGGTCTCTCTTTTGGAGAGACAGTCCCTCTTTTTGACCCAAGCCCCTCTGTCTCTCTTTGCCCCCCTAAAAGTCCATCTTTTTGATCAGGGAAGTAAATATGCACTCATGAACTAAACTGCTCCAGAAACAGATCTGTCTGGTTCCTACCTTCATATCAGACCTCAACTTATATATTTTTTTCATTATCTGGTGGAACTTGGACCTTAATGGGGTTGTCTCACTTCAGCAAATATCATTTATAGAGATGAGCGAGCAGTGCTCGTTACGAGCACTGTAACGCTAGGATCCCGTGTGAAATGCCCGCAGGCATTGCGGATCCGTCCTCAGCTGCATGTAAGTCAATGAGGACGGATCGTTTGGTATGACACTCATACCAAACGGTTCCGTCCTCACCCGTCTTAAAGTCAGTGGGGACGGAACAGTTTGGTATGAGTGTCATACCAAACGATCCGTCCTCATTGACTTACATGCAGCTGAGGACGGATCCGCAATGCCTGCGGGCATCTCACACGGGACCCGAGCGCTACAGTGCTCGTAACGAGCACTGCTCGCTCATCTCTAATCATTTATCATTTAGAGCCAGTTAATACAAGGCACTAACTAATGTATTGTGATTGTCCATATTGCTTCCTTTGCTGGTTGGATTAATTTCCCCATCACATTATAGACTGCTTGTATCCATGGTTACGACCACCCTGCAGTCCAGCAGCAATGGTCGTGCTTGCACATTATAAGAAAAAGCGCTTTTTCCTATATAGTGCAAGCACAACCACCACTGCTGGATTGCTGGGTGGTCGTAACCATGGATATGAGCAGTTTATAATGTTATGGAAAAATGAATCCAGCCAGCAAAGGAAGCAATATGGACAATCACAATACATCAGTAAGTGCCTTGTATTAACTTCCTCTACATAATAAATGCTATTTGCTGAAGTGAGACAACCCCTTTAAAATGTATATAATCAGATGATTTTTTGTGCTCATGTTTAAAGGAGTATTCAAGAAGAAAGCTGTCACAGGGTCTGCACATGCTGTAAAAAATATAACACAATTACCCACCCCCATACACCCCACTTTCTGTTACTGTCTCAACACAGCAGGAAATGGCTGTGAATGCTGCTTAGCCAGTCACTGGCTGCATCCATGACCTGCCTTAGCAAGCGACTGGGTCTTACACACAAAGCCATAAGTATGCCTCCTTGACCGTCCAAAAAGTTGGGTGGTATGCGTGATGGGCCTTTCAGGGTAAGGGTCTCATCACCCTGGCAGTCAGAGTGCAATACTGAAGTCACCACCATGCTGTCCGAGCATAAAGTTGTTGCAAGCTTCCATCCAGTGCAAGTGAGTTGTCCCCAGAATCAGCTGAGTTTTAGAGGCTTTGAGGTAAGCAGAGCCAATGTGTTTGACAGTTTTTTGGAAAGAAAGGGAGGCAAATGAGCTCTTAACAAGCTCTGCCTCTAATGCCACCAGATGTAAGGCAGTTATCCTGTAAGTCAATGTTCAACCTATTAAATGAGTTGTCCCGGTTCAGAGCTGAACATATCCCTATCTTCACCTCTCTGGCCCCCCTGATATGCCCAGAATCGCGCAGGGCAAAGGCATTATTTGGAGATCCGGTGATGTACTGGGCTCTCCTTTATGGACTGCTAGGTGGGGGCTTCCACCCAGCAGTGAGCCCGGTGATGTCACTGGCACTAATGGGCGGGCTATAGTGCTGCCCTAGCCCGTAAAACGGCAGCGTTAAAACCTGCCGATCAGAGCCGGTGACGTCACTGGGAACGCTGCTGGATAGAAGCCTCCGCCTAGCAGTGTGCCAAAGTAAAGGAAAAATTATTTTGCCCTGCGCGATACAGCGCAAGGCAAGGGAGAGCATCAGAGCATGAAATGCTCCAATGCTCATATCGGGGGCGGAGGGTTGAAGATAGGGATATGTCTGGGTTCAGAAGTGAACCCGGGCAACCCCTTTAAATAGGCCTTGAGACATGACTCAGATATTATATAAGCCAGCACCTCATCTGCAGACAGCTGTTTCAAGGTGAGCAGAGAGTACTGGCTTAACTGGTTGAGAAGCCAAAGTCAGGATTTGGGGGGTACTATCTCTCCTTGGGGAGAATGCCCAATGGCCTTCTATCCAGAAAGGAGTACCTGGTGGACAGAGGGGCTAATACCCAGTATTGTCCTCTCCTGAATGTAGGAGAAAGCCCATTACTGTTACCACTGCTGAAGACGATCCGCTAAATTGCACCAGATGTTGAAGACTACAGGTAGTAGGTCCTCTGCAGATTTTCCACAGCAGAATTGCATGCAGAAAATCACATTTTAACAATTGCCATCCACACAATGCAGAAAATGTCTCCAACAAAATCTGCTCCTAACTTGACATTACAGATTTTAAATATGCAGCATGTTAAGTTATGCTGTGATTTTCTGTCATAGATTTCACCCTTTGCAAAGCAGTGGGTGAAATCTGCAGGAAAACCATAGATATTCACAATTGTCTGTGCAATTCTGGCAAATACATGGCAGATTTTCTGCTACATGTGGTCAAACCGTAG
This sequence comes from Rhinella marina, assembly GCA_900303285.1. Taxonomy (NCBI): domain Eukaryota; kingdom Metazoa; phylum Chordata; class Amphibia; order Anura; family Bufonidae; genus Rhinella; species Rhinella marina. Next base: position 174,139 of record ONZH01003341.1, read on the forward strand.
CCTGTTTGCCACCTTCCAAATGCCATTTCTGTAATAGTTTGGAGCCAAATACAGTTGTTCAAGTACAATAAAGGTAGAAAACATCAAACCTCAACAGGAATCAGGAAAAAAAACATATAACTTGCTCATGCTAGTGTTTTTTTTACTAGCGTTACTGGTCTCCAGCAAGCTGTTCCAGCAGAGAACAGGCTGCTGGAGTTCTCTGCATCTAGTGCATGCTGTGGCTTTTGTCCAGCCGCATCCCGTCATATCTCCGGATCCCGTTACAAGTATTGGGACCGGCAGGTATTGCAGTAACATCTAGCTATGCCAGATGCAAAAAGCTCAGGCAGGCTGTTCTCTGCTGGAGCGCAAGACGCAAGTGTGAAGGAACCCTAAAATATGGCACAATTAAGAATTTAGCTTCAGAGCAAAGATGTCAGACAGCTCTAGTCTAGGCATTGTTACATCCATGTGCTCAACAATATGGTCATTGCAAATTTTGATGCATGGATTTTGTTTTATCATTCCCTATGCTCTGATGGTCATAGATGAAGCTAACAGGCCATGAAGAAACAGTATGTTCCTTGCTAATGAGGAACAGACTTTACATTGAAGACACAGTTCTGCCGTGCTAGTGTAATCAGTGCTGAATCACATCCCAAACACTGTATAGTTACAATCAATGTTGCTGCTTCTTCTGCTGGCAATTTACAGTACAATCACCTTGACAATAAAATATAGGATTTCAAGTGTTAACACTTTGATAGCAATACCACTTTTTTTTTCTTTGGTGGCAAATTCCCATAATCTCTTCTAGCAAATTCCAATAACTGTTTTTTTAGCGCTGCTTTATTGACAACCATTTACCTAACTAATGATATCTTGGTTGTTCTCGCTGGATCTATAACAATTTTCCCAGCTCAAGCCTATATTTTAATAATCTTTTTCATTCAATTCCAACACCCAGTCAGTGTTAGATCCAGGTCATTTATCTGGAAACTATCTCTCAAATCCCTCTTAAATCCATACTTTAGTGAATGAGTCATACAAATGTAAAATACATAACAAAATTACTATATGGGCAAAAGTATTAGGACACCTACAACATACACCTACAGAAGCTTTATTATTATAAATTCATGGACATTAAAATGGAGTTCACCCCCAGCCTTCCTATGCAGCCTGAACAGCTTCCAATCTTTTGGTATGGCTTTCTACAACATTATGAAGTCCATTTGTCCATTCACCCAGAAGAGTATTTGTGAGGTCAAACACTGATGTTGGATGAGATGGCCTGGCTTATCTCTGTTTTAGTTCATCCTGAAGGTTTGAGATGTGTTGAAGTCAAGGCTTTGTGTGGGGGCAGTCAAGTTCCGAACCATGCCTTTATGGACCTTGCTTTGTGCACAGGAGCATCTAGCACTAGTATCTTCATATTCACTAGCATTCCAACACTGTGCGTCTACAAACTGGCAGTAAAATGCATTGAGAGGATGCAGAGCATGCACAAATAATGAGAGAAGGCTCCAGGAGGATTTATTTAAGTTCAGACCTCAACCCACTTAAAATGCTGTGGCGAGAGTTAAGAGAGCTGTGCATAAATCAATGTCCACAAACCTCAATGAACTGAAGCAACGTTGTAAGAAGAGTGGGCCAAAGTTCCTCCAGAATGATGTGAGAAACTGATAAATATTATGATCCCTGAGCAATAGTTTCCTTTTAGTTTCACTTGGCTAGGCCTGCATAAGAGCCTACCGACTTCTGCCTGTTTCCTGACTCTCTGCCACCTGCCCTGACCTATGCCTGTTTTTGTACTGACCCTGAGAAGCCTGACCTGTTTCACAGATTTGCATGTACTCTGTCTGCCCTGACCTCTGCCTGTTTCCTGACTGCCTGTATTGCCTGTTCCCTTTGTGCTTTTTCACTGGTTTCTCTGACCGCAGTGGATTGGCAAACAACCACACCACTACTTTTCCTCTGGTGGCTCCCCCAAGGGACCACCAGGATAATGTCAGGACTAGCCCAAAGTCAGTCTGGTCCACACTCACAGCTTGTAACATAAAGTCATACAGAAAAAGATTACTTCAAGCTATTGCTGCTAATAGAGGTTTCTACAAACTATTGGATCATGGGCTGTACTTATTTTTTCACGTGGCTTTTCCATTTAGGCTTAATTTTTATGGAATAAATAATGAAACAATGGAATCTGTTGTGTGTTGTTCATCTGAGGTTGTAATTATCTAATTTTAAGACCTTTTAATTTTAAGTCCTTACATACATAAATTCAAAACGGCTGTACTTTTTCTTGAGACTGTGCATATGGATCTTGCTGTGGATTTGCAGTAGCTTTCACACAATTCATTGCAATGGGTGAAATCCATGGTGGAAATCAAAAGCACAATTTCCATGTGGATTCCGCACATATTTCTTTACGCAGCATGTGACTAAGGGTACTTTCACACCTGCGTCAGGGGACTCCGGCAGGCTGTTCCGGCGGGTGAACAGCCTGCCAGATCCGTGCTGCCGCAGGTGCGGAACTACGCTCCGGCCCCATTCACTGTAGTCGGGGCGGGCCACGGATCCAGCCGCAGCACGGCGTAGTTCCGGCCCCACACGTGCACCTGCGGCAGCACGGATCTGGCAGGCTGTTCACCCTCCGGAACAGCCTGCCGGATTCCCCTGACGCAGGTGTGAAACTAGCCTAAGATTTGTATACATCTCATTCTCATTGCTGATTCTGTAAAACGCCACATGTGAACATATTCCTAACTATCCTGATCCTTTACAAACCTTCCCTATTATGATGCAAATTCCAGTTATATAATTTTACTAATGTTTTGCCATTATGAGAACTATATGAACTCAACTTACTGTAAGTGTTTTATTTCTCTTGTTCCTATAAATATATTATGTTAGCACATACACTGTGGTGTTTAAAATATGTGAACACCTATCCCAACTACTAAGTTTAGATGTTTCAGAAAATGCATAAAATCTGGCATACAGTATAGCCATGAAAACCCTATATACAAATTTTGGAGCTAAGTGACATTAAATATGGTCATAGGATGCCACCTGTGCCAAACGTTAACTGAAAGTGCTATTATTGTAAAGAGGGTGTGCAAATGTGCTCTTAACAAGCTCTGCCTAATGACACCAGATATAATGAGCTATCCTATAAGTTAATGTTTTGCCTTTTAAACAGGCCTTGAGACATGACTTGGATAATAATTAAGCTAGCATCTCATCTGCAGACAGCTGTTTTGGGGTCAGTGCAGACCAGAGAGTACTGGCTTAACTGGGCGAGAGGCCTAGGTCAGGATTTGGGGAATAATATATCTACTTATAGAGAGCAACTAAGTGGCATGAGGAGTCTTATAGGCCAGGCAAGGATACATATTATACCCCGAATCCTGACCTAGGCCTCTCAACCAGTTAAGCCAGTACTCTCTGCTCTGCACTGATGAGGAAAAATCACCCCGAGACAGGGTTGCCAACCAGAATTTTTTGTTTTTCTGGACAATTTATCCCAAAATTATGGACACCCAACCCTGTTTACGGACGAATTGAAAAATCATAATGAATGATAAAGATGATAAGCAATACAGGATTACAGTTCAATATACTAACAATAATTCATTACCAGCCCTTACTGTGAGCTGTAAAATGATAATAATTACCACCAAAATAATCTACTCAAGAACTACTAGCCTAAAAAAAAATCACGGACACGGCTATTTTTTTTCACTGACACAGGAAAAAAGTCACCCATTTTTACGGACTGTGCAGAAATTTCTGGACGGTTGGCAACCCTGCCCCGAGACAGCTGTCTGCAGATGAGGCGCTGGCTTAGTTATTATCCAAGTCATGTCTCAAGGCGTGTTTGAAAGGTTAAACATTGACTTATAGGATAGCTACCTTACATCTGGTGGCATTAGAGGCAGAGCTTGTTAACAGCTCATTTGCATACCCTCTTCCCAGAATTCCAGAGGAGCATTGCCGGATCTATAAGACTTCTCATGCCACTTAAGCACTCTCCATAAGGAGATATATTATTCCTTGAATCCTTATTATTTGTGAAATGGAAATGTCTAGGAATAACAACGGCTCAGCCATGAAGAGGTAGACTGTGCAAAATCACAGATTATGGTCCCCTGTATCACTAAGTACTCCCACAGATACACTCCAAAATCTTCTGAAAAGAGTTGCCAAGAGACTGAAGTCTGTTACAACCGCAAAAGGGGTCCTGACTAGATATTTATGGCCATAGTTTCTGAATGAGATGTTCAACAAGCTGATATAGGTGGGATAGTAAAAGGTAGATAAGCAGCTGCTAGGCATCTGACACTACTTATGCTGGAGAACATAAAGGTTCAGAAAGGTACATTCCAAGCTTTCGCACTGTCACTATTAACATTATATTGTCGTTCTGCCAACCAATATCTAATACCTAAAGTCATTTTTACTTTATCAAGGTTTCACCTAACATGAGTGCTTTCAGAGTTTCCTGACAAGACTTCTCAGGAAGATTTATTAGAATGTCTTGGCATCCAGCCATTTTCTTAATGATCTCTACTCCTCTCAGACTATCTTCTACGTAGGTAAATTATATCTACACGTCTGCTGGTCAGTAGCCAGGATTCCTTTGAAAAATTCATTATATTTATTAAATTATAACAGGTAAAAAAAACAAAAAACGGAAGTTGGATGTTGAACATTATATGATTAAAAAATAATTACTGACTGTTGTCTAAGTAGGTAAGTGACAGAAGTCTTTGTATTAAGCATGTGCTCTCATTCATCTCCAGTTCTTGATAAACTCAGGGGACAGTTTGCAGTATCTGGTGACCCAGTAAGTTGACAGAAGCTTATTGATGACCCAGTAGCATAACATTTTTTTCCCTCTTGGAAGCATCCATTTAGGTACCCCCTTCTCAGCCCCTTCTGAATTAAAACTATAAAAACAACGGTGAGAATTTACTAGTACTGGCTTTTCATATGAAATCTATGAAGTGGGACCAGAGCTCTCACGAGATTCCGATCCTGCTTCATTCACTCTTCCTGTTTAGAGAATGGCCATACTGGCTTGAAACGTTGCTGAATTCTCAATGTTTTCAATGGAGCTGCCACAACAATCCCACACCATCATTAAAGGGGTTGTCCCATGAAAAATATTGTACAGTTATCAAACCAGAACCTGGATCTGAATACTTTTGTAATTGCATGTAATTAAACATTTAGCATAGCCACTGAGTTATTCAATAAAATGTATCTGTATAGCACCACCTGCTGTTTGTTTTTGTTCTTATTTCTTTGTCTGGCTCACTGAGATGGCCGTACATGCTCAGTTTCATGCTTCAAATACCTCCTGAGCTGTGATAGGGAGAGCTCAGACAGCTCAGCCCCTGAGCTGCAGCAGAAAAGACTCTCCCCTTGAGCTTTCAGCTTGATATAAATCTAGTAGAACAATGAATGTGGAGATCTCTGGATCCATGTGAGGTAGAGGGTTGGTGCCTGATTTGGTAGAAAGAGATTGTCATGTACTATATGGTTTCTGATTTTCACTTTTTACATTAGTCTTGGTATAACCTATTTAAATCAGGTTAAACGTGTACTGTCCTACTTCTTTGATTCTGATGTTCACAAATGACACCAAGAAGGAAGTCACTGCTGTCCAAAAAAACCTCAAAAATTGTGACCCCCCCTCAAAACATAAGTGGACATTTTTAGCACAAATGGACAGTATTATGTTTGGAGGAAAAAAAAAAACACTGCGCACCAACACAAATTCTCATCCCATGTGAAGCATAATGGAGGGTGTATCATGGTTTGAGGCTCTTTTGCTGGATGACTTGGGATTTTTGGAGGAACAAAGAACTCTAAGGTTTATCAAAACATTTTGCAGAGAATGTAAGGCTACTTTTACACCTGTGTTTAGGTATCACCAGATCCGGCCTGCTGCATTCACTGCCGGGTCCCTTTGACTATAATAGGATCTGGCGGGAATCCAGACGGTTTCCGACATTATCCCCAAGTTTCGGCCGGACTAAAACTTGCGTCTCAAACCCGGTGCTCATGCCGTAAACTGTCCGAATCCCCACCAGATCCAATTATAGTCAATGGGGTTCAGCGGTGCACAGTCCTAGCCGGCTAGGCCGAATCTGATGACACCTAACTCTAGTCTAAAAAGTTTTGATAAACCTTAGAGTTACTGCAAGTGTGAAACTAGCCTATGGGCAGCAGTCCATGACCTCAAGCTGGAGAGACATTGAGTGATGCAGCATGACAGAGGTCCGGCGGCGCTGTGCGGAGGGAGCGCGTCGCCGGCCTCCCGTGACAGTACCCCCCTCTTCACGAGGGGCCACCGGACCCTTACCAGGGGGAGCCAGTTTCTCAGGATGCTGCAGATGAAACGCCCAGATAAGAGTATCCGCATGCATCCTGCTCAACGGGATCCTCCAGACCGAACCCCCTCCAATGCACAAGATATTGAGAGGAGTTCCGGACTTTCCTCACATCAATGATGTCAGCTATCTCATGCTCCATCTGTCCTGCCATCTCAACTGGAGGTGAAGGCTGTTCCTCAGGACACACGGGAGCAACAAACCTCTTCAACAAAGACTTATGGAAGACATCATGTATACAAAAGGAATCAGGCAAGCATAATTTAAAGTACACCGGGTTGATCACCTTGATGATCTCATATGGACCTATAAAACGAGGCGCAAACTTTTAAGAGGGTACCTTCATATGCAGATTCTTAGAGGATAACCATACCTTGTCCCCCACCTTGAACCCCCTTAGAACGTCTCCTATTTGCCTTAGTCTTATGGATAAGTTGGGCTCTTTCCAGGTTCGATTGAACCTGTGCCCAAACTGTGCACAGTTCCTAGGAGACACTATTGACCTCTGGGACCACAGAATTGGATGATGAAAAAGAACCAAAACGAGGATGGAAACCCAATAAAATGTCTGAAAATGTCGTTTACGAAGTTTTGGAAAACTGCAGGTGCATTACTCAACCCGAAAGGCATTACTAAATACTCATAATGTCCCTCCGGGGTGTTGAAGGCAGTTTTCCACTTGTCACCCTCTCTGATTCTAATAATGTTGTAAGCCCCTTTCAGATCCAATTTAGAGAACCAGCAAGCACCTTGGACCTGGTTCAACAAGTCAGGAATAAGGGGTAAGTGATACCTGTTCTTAACTGTGATCTTGTTAAGTTCCCTATAGTCAATACAAGGTCTCAAACCTCCATCCTTCTTACTGACAAAGAAGAAACCAGCACCCATGGGAGAAACCGAAGGCCGGATATGACCCTTGTCCAGACTCTCCTTGAGGTATTCTCTCATGGACTGACGCTCTGGAGTAGAGAGGTTGTATATACGGCCCTTGGGGTATCTGGATCCTTCAATAATGTCAATAGTACAATCATACTGCCGGTGGGGAGGAAGGAAATCTGTTAATCCTGGCAAGATTACAGACTCGTTAGTAACCCCTAACTACAATACTGATTTGCAACAGACATTACAGTTAGGCCCCCACTTCTCTAATTCACCTGACGACCAATTGATTACAGGATTATGATCCTGTAACCAAGGTAGACCTAGAACGAGGTCAGCAGGTAAATTCTTTAACACCAAAAAGGAACAGATTTCTACATGATAAATTCCAACAGTAAGAGTTACTTCAGGAGTACAAAATTCCGCTCCTCCACTATTAAGAGGGGTGGAGTCAAGTGCAACAATTTGGATTACCTCCTTGAGAGGAATAAGAGGGACTCCCAAGGATTGCACATAATCAAAATCAATAAAGTTGCATGCAGATCCAGAATCAATGAAAGCTCTCCCAGACCCCCAGATCTGATCAAAAGAAATGGCAACCGGTAACAAAATTTTCCTTCTTACCACTGCAGGGAGTACCTTGTTTCCAGAGGAAGACCTCCTTGATGGGGGAAGCTTAGGACATTGCTGAAGCCAGTGGTTTATCTCACCGCAATAAAAACAGGCTCCTTTCAGGCGTCTCTGATACCTCAAGGTAACACCCAACTGCATAGGCTCCTCCTGGGCCTTGACTGGAGTAGGAGTCTGGGAAGAAACTTCTGGAAAAACGACCACTTGGGGGTTAGTTGAACGTTCCCTCAGTCTCTCTCTAAACCGACGGTCTAACTAGATAGCTAGAGTCATAGTCGCCTCTAAGGAGTCAGGGGTAGGATAACTAACAAGTAAATACTTAAGGTGATCAGAAAGCCCCAACCTGAACTGACTTCTCAACGCCGGGTCATTCCAATTGGAGGACACACACCATTTTCTAAACTCAGCACAGTAGTCCTCCACTGGACAGTTCCCCTGCCGGATGTCTCTAAGCTGAGTCTCCGCAACAGCGGCCAAGTCAGGTTCCTCATACAAAAGTCCTAAAGCCTGGAAAAAGGTTTCCACAGACAACAGACAGGGAGAGTCAGGCGGTAAAGAAAAGGCCCATTCCTGTGGATCACACTGCAGCAGGGAAATAATAATCTTGATTCGCTGCTGCTCGGGTCCCGGGGAGTGTGGACACAGACTAAAGTAAAGTTTACAGCTCTCCTTAAAAGAGCAAAAAGCCTTACGGTCCCAAAAAAAAAAATAAAAATAAAAAAAAAAATCGATCGGGGAGTTTAACATGGGGTTCCAAAGTTGAGTTAGGAACGGCAGAAACAGCTGTTTCAGGCCAGGTGGCCAGGTCTTGGATCATTTGCGCCATGCCCTGTACCTGGTCCGTGAGTGCTCGCAACTGCTCCATATGGTACTGGCCTGTTATTTTGTCACGACAGGAACACAGGGGATTGAGCCTTGTCTGTACCCCACCTCTGACCCTACCTACTTACAGTATAGGCCCTAGGTAGCCAAACCGTAACTGGGCGACAGTTCCTATACTGTATAAGTGAAGGTAGGGAAGGGAACTACGAGACGAACAACACAGAACAATACAAACACAATATGAGAATAGTCAAACAAGCCGAGTCAAACCTGGAGGCAACGTCAAAACTAGAGGAGGATGCAAAATCGAAGTCGAGGTCAGAAAGCCGGGAGTCAGGAAAACCAGAATAAACGCAAGCACTGCACCAGAAAAACTAATAACAGGCAATGTGTAAGGCAGTTGCCATCTTTAAATAGCCCACCCAGGATCATGTGATGCTGGCCATGCTCCTGAGGCGGAGCATGCTGCCAAAACACTATTCAAAGTAGCCATGTGGTGTAATCAGCACCACATGGCTAAAAACCCAACAGATAATTAACTGATGAAGTGCTGGCTGACCAGACCAGCACTTCAATTCCCTACTGCTCGTCTCTAGGGGGGTGGAGAGGTCCAGCGGCGCTGCGCAGAGGGAGCGCGTCGCCGGCCTCCCGTGACACCCACAGCATACAAGTAAATCAACTAAAGAATAGTTGAAAAATATTTGTGTTTTAAAATAGCCAAGTCAGGGTCCTGACCTCAATGGAACGTCCACACGTGGCCGAAAATGCTACAGATCTGCTGTTGTGGATTTTCATGAGGCAGATCCTCAGTTTTGTATAGAACCAGCAAAGTGAATGAGTTTTTTGCAATTCTTAACTACACGTCGTTGAAATATCTCCTGCCCAGATTGACCCATGATGCAGATTTTAACTCTGAAGCAAGCAGTTTATGCTGTGGATTTTCACAGCAGAATTGCATCTTTTACAGTGAAACCTGTGTCACATCAGCAGCATTTCGGCCACAAAATCAACAAAATTTTCTGTTGCACATTTCAAGAGACAGTTTTTCTACTGCAGAAAATCTACAGCATTTCAGTCACATGTGAACATACCCTAACCCTATCGAGATGCTGTGGCATGCCCTGAAAAAGGCTGGGCATGCCAGTCAATCCAGAATGATGAAATAAAACACTTTTGCAGGGAGGAATGGACCAAAATTCCTTCTCTATTGTGTAAATCTTATTTGCAGCTATAGTAAATGTTTGGTGGAAGTGATTGTTGCCAAAAAGGCTAAATTAAATTCAAGGGTTCACTTACTTTTTCTCTTTGCACTGTGGAGGTTTACTCAGTGTGCTCAATAAAATAGAAGAAATCCAATTCCAAAGGGTTTTCTCTCTACTGTATATGTTTTACCTCTGTATAAATTTAGCATAGTGTTAAAGTAGACAGCTTTTTCATGCAGTCCCCCATAAATATTTCATATTGTGACTTTATGAAATATATATGTTGAAAACACGTGAAAAGTCTCCTAGCTTTATCATTGACAGGAAAACGATTGAGGGAAGGTATTTTTCCCCTAGAATCCTGTCATATATGTCTTAGGCTTCAGGGAATAAGCGAGCTCTGCAGAAGCGCTATATGAACTACATAAATAAATCTATAGTGGATAGTTCAGACTTTCCAATGAATTTTTTAAAGCTGAGAAAGGGCCTGGATTTGAAATGGGGGAAGGGTAGGGAGGGTTCCCCATTTGATCGACCATCTCATTTATTCAAACCAGGCTGTTAAAGGGGTTCTCCCATAATTAGTGTAAAAAATGAAAATCAGAGCTCATATAGTCCATGACAATCACTTTCTAACAAACCTAGAACTAGTCCTGTACCTCACATGGATCCAGAGATCTCCCCATGTATTCCTCTGCTAGATTTATATCAAGCTGGGAGCTCAAGGTGAGTATCTTTTCTGCTGCACCTCAGGGGGCATGTCCTTTTTGCTGCAGCTCACTCCCTATCCCAACTCATAAGGCAGTTGAAGGATGAAACTGAGCATGGGCAGCCATTAAAGGAGTTGTCCGAGTTATGACAAAAAATGTATAGCACTGTAAATCTGATGGGCAGCAATATATAACTAAGTTAAGCAAGTTTTAGGCAAAAAAATCCATATTTCCTAATTTCCCTGGTTCTCTTCTGGTCTTTGTTTACATGCAAAAACAACCATCTCAGCCCCTCCCCCTTCTCCCCCCCTCTCTGCAAAGGGAATGAATACAAGTGCTGAGTGACATGTCTGCCTGCTGGAATACTCAGCAGCATGTTGTATGTGTAGGACTACAAGTCCCAGCTGTACAATGACACTGCTAATACATACAGGAATTTCTCCCTACCTGTTCTTGTACAATACAATTCCTCTACAGCTCTTTTGCCCTGCATTTGTCTCCTCTCACTGCTGCAGCTACTGTTTGTTATAAAGCCTTGAGCCCTCAGTGTGTTCTGGCTGAAGGGGTTAATGTTTTATCTGAAGGAAACCAGGGAGAGAAGATAGCAGGAGCCCGGCAAAGAAAAGGGGGCGTGGTCAGTGACGTCTCGTGTACAGACTGTTATCTGAACTCTGAGGCTTGTGAACGAAACATCACAGAGCAGAGAGATAAGGTGACATCACAGGTCATGTGACCCTCAGTCAACTCTGAGAAACCAGCAGCTTTAGAAACAAAAAGTATATGGGAAAGTTGTTATACCTGACAAGTTAGAAACATATAAAGAACAAAAAAATAACTTGGACAACCCCTTTAATGTATTAATAAATTAAATTAATTAATTAAATAACAAAAGTATTCAGATCCAGGTGCTGGTTTGAAAAATGTAGAATATTACTCAGCTGCACATGCAGTATGTATTAAAAAGCATCCAATGCTAACTGTGTCTGGGGTAGATCTTTGAGGATATATCTACAATGCCAGTGAGTAATATACTGGGCATATTGACACTGCTGTGACTTTTATGCCACATAGATCAGTACGTAAGGCCTAGATACACATTAGTCATTTGTCTTCTGAATCCACAGAAAATGACAGGTTCAGCTGACAGTCTAATGTGTATGGGGAGCTCCCGACTCTCCCCTGATGTTATGCGCAGCGGGTGAGAACCCGCTGCCCCACGTGACCAACTCCCTCTGAGAGCGATGTCTAAGGACACCTCTCGCTATTCACATGATACCTATGATGGTGAGGAGAGACTTTCCCGAGGAGAGTACCAGGTGTTACCTCAGAGGGGAATTGGAACACGAGGGAATCAGGGCCACCAGAGAGTGAACCCGCTGGACTGACCTCCAGATGACACAATACACCTTGTGGATGCTGGGAGGCTAGAGGCTGATCAGATGGAGGCGTAGTCAGGGTATGAAACGGTAAGTCAAGGCAGGCGGCAGTCAGGCAAAGTCCATAAACATAGATCTGGGTCAGGGCTGGCGGCAATCGGACAAAATACGTAAAACGTAATCCAAAGTCCGATAAACAGAATGACAAGAACCAACAGAACACCTTCGCTCAAACTGGAAACTAGACAAGCTAGGAACCTAAGAGTTGCTCAGGCGCCTTCCTGAGGCAGGAAGCGCCTTTAAATACTTCCTGCAATCCAGCCATAGGCTGGGGAGATGGAGGGCATGTATATGCTGCCTCACAAGGGAGGAGAGACACACCCATGCAAGCACTAACAGCCAATACAGGACTCAAGCAGGACGTAAGCTCTGGCATGGAGCACAGATATAACAGTTACACTACCTGCTGCCCACGCTTGTCAGCACGTCTCATGGCAGTAGGAGGGAAAGAGGGAGCCTGGTGCCCATGTCCGCATGTAGGGGCAGCAGCACTGACATGGACCGCTGGGCTTACACCCAACAGATGATGTTGGGGGAGAGAAGGATCAGGCAATATTTTACCTGATCGTTTTTGTTCTCCATCGTCACTAGAACTGTCTGGGAAAGGCTTTCCCTTCTCTCCCTTTGAATAGACATACATGTTCGCTCAAGCTGGTATGGGGCAAGAGTCAGGAGAGATAGTTGTTGGTTGAACGTTGTTTTGGCCAACAGCTAATGAATGTGTATGGGAGGCTTTAGAATTTGTTTTCAGTTTTTGCCTAAACTGTAATGGCAATTTTTTTCAGATTTACATGTTAGATAAAAGTCTGTGCTAACCCCTGGCCCTATCCCCCCCCCCATACACATGAGCCCTGAATGGAGAGAGAGAACGGCACTGACAGACTTATCTGGCCACGGCTTATTCCCAAAAAGAAAAAAAGATTTGGCAGTTGAAATCCAGTAAGTCCAATCCCCTATCTCCCACATTAGATGGTCAGCAGTGATGCTGACATTTTTGGGTTTAAACAATATTCATCTAATGTGTATGGCTGCCTCAAACCTCAGTATTATTAAATAACTTCATAAGGTTAAATTATGTTGATAGTATTAAGTCATACTGTCTCACAAAAATCTATACTGTAACACCGAAATCACTATAGCTGGAAAAGATTGAACCTGGTCAGTAAAAATAAATCATTGCCTAAGTAAATTAGGTAAAGCATTCAACTGAAAATGATTGGTTTGCAAAACCCATTTTAAGTACTCTTTTAGGGCCTTCTGGCTTAATGGAGGGGAGTTCCTTATTCTGAACCTCTATCAATTAGACATAGTTGAGAACTACGTAGAGAACCTAATAAATATTTGCATTACCTAGAGAGTCATTTATTTCAGTAGGAACCAAGTAATGCTTGATCTCTCCTATGGCAATGCTGCAGGGGAACTGAGCACTTTCTGCCAGGTCACAGCTGATTGCTGGAGGTCTCTATGGCAGGACACCCTGTAATCAGCTTGTCTTCAAGTTATCCTTCTAAGAAAACAGGATTGTCAAGTGCAGCACACCATTTTAAAGGGGTTGTCTTACAAAAGGCTCATGGGTTAGAAAAGAAGCACGCACTGCTCATCTCCCGTAAATGCATTCTGAGCCTTTTGTAAAACAAAAAAGGCATTTCCAGGCTCCTGATATTGATAACCTATCCTCAGGATAGGTCATTAATAGCCGATCAGTCAGAATCCGTCCCTGCACTCCTACCGTTCAGCTGTTCCCTGCAGCCTTTGGCGCAGGAACTAGGCCTTGAACAGAACTAGAAGCACAGCTCCGTTCAAAGTGTAGTGGTCGTGCTGGGGTACTGCAGCTCAGCGCATTCATTTCATTGAGAGCTGAGCTGCAGTAACCCAGCACGGCCACTACAGTTTGAACGGAGCTGTGCTTCTTGTTCCATTCAAGAGCTAGTTCTGCTGCCAGAGGCAGCATGGAACAGTTGATTGGTAGGAGTGCGAGGACCCTCATTGATTGAATATTAATAACCTATCCTGAGGATAGGTCATAAATATCAGGAACCTGGAAAATTCATTTAAAGTGTTATTCCCTTCTAGGACATTCATGACACATCCTGTAGATATGCCATACATTTCCAAGAAAAGACAACCCCTTTAAACTGTGGGTTCACTTTAATAGCTGGTAAAAATAAAGACATTTATTATATACTCCCATTCGCTTCTGAGTATTTTTGTACATAATGACTATTACAAAAAAATGTGCTTCGTGACGAATTACTTTGTCACGAAGCACATTTATAGTAGTGGATGCAATGACAGGGAGCATCGATTGCGCCACTCCGCGTCATTGTACCTCTCAGATGCCACAAACATTTAATAACATAGTGTAAAATCAAAAATTCTGTAAAAACACCTGATCCATTTGCTTGCGACGGGCCGGCAGCTGGCATCTTGCTTGAAGGTCCGGTGCGAAATCTCGCGCGGCCAGAGATGACGTCATCACGCCGGCTGGTGTGGTGATGTCATAAGTAACCCAGCACGGAATGTTGGCCGAGATCTTCAAGCAAGATGGCAGCAGCCTGCCATGAGCAAATGGATCAGGTAAGTATTATTGTTTTTGTTTTTTACACTATTTCAGTTTAAATCGATTCGCTACTGTGAAGCACGAGGAAATTCAGCTTCATGGCTAATTTAATTTATCCTGAAATTCTGATTTACTTTGATTCGCTGATCACTAACTGTCACTACAGGCTATACTAATAATTAATAAGCAAAAGATATAGAATTAATAACGACTATGGAACGAGTCGTCCAGTTGACTTGAATAGGGCGGCTTGTAATTATACCTGCTCACCGCTGCGAAGTCGATGGCGAGCAGGTAAACAATGAAGGGAAGGCTGCGCTGAGATAGCGTGCATCCTTTTCTTGAACCAGTTGATCATTTGATCTTGATGATAGGTCATCAATAAAAATATATTGGAAAATCCCATTAAATAAATAACTCATTCACATGTTAGTACTACGTTAATTCTCCAGTCAAATTTATTAGTTGTAGATTTAACCCCTTAGTGACCACCAATACACCTTTTTACAGTGGTCATTAAGGGGCTTTAGGCTGGGCCGCCGCTTTTTGTGGTTGCCCAGTCTAATCACTGCACGGGTCTACCATGCAACAGAGAGCGGGTGCTCAGCTCTCACATGAGAGCTGCGTTACTGCTGTAATGGCTCGGACCAGCATGAGCACCAGCATCTTGGCCATTTAACCTCTTACATGCTGTGGGCAATGTATTTTAGAAGCAATAGGAATATTGCCTATTATAGTCCCCTGGAGGAACTATTAAATGGTTAAAAAATAAAAAATGCCAAAAAAATAAAATCTCCACATATTTGGTATGGCCGCATCTGTAAAGACCCACAATACACAAATATCATGTAAAAATAATCTTGTATGGTGAACGTTGTAAAAAAGAAAAGCCAGAATTGCTTTCTGCTTAGTTGCCACAAAAAAAAGAAAAATCAATCAAAACATGTTATATACCCTAAGTTGTCCTGCAAAAATCAAGCCCTCACACAGCTCTGTAGAAAGAAAAATAAAAAAGTTATGGGTCTTGGGATGCAGCATTTAAAAAAAAAATTCTTTTTCTTTAAAAAAAAAAGTTTTTAATGCACAAAAATAGTTTTAGTTTTTTTACGTTTCACTAAATGTATTTGGAATTGCTTTAATCGTACTGACCCAGAGAATGAAGTTATCATGTTAAAAACTCAAGATAATACAGTGATCCCTCAAGATACAATGGCCTCAGGATACAATATTTTCTACATAAGTTGACTCAACATACAATGCCTCAGACCCAACCAATCAAGGCCACTTCTCTGGTGAACTAGCTGTATTAGTTACTAGTTAGCATATATTCCTGACTGGTATATGTAAGGACTTGTTTTATCTGTCTTAGTTATCTGCTTATTTATCTTTAAATCTTCATTTTCTCTCATCTTGGATGACATTTTGGGACTTTGGAACCGATTACTCAGGTTTCAATAGTTTCCAACATACAATGGTTGTCCTGGAACCAATTAATATTGTAACTTGATGGACCACTGTATTGCTGTTTATTTCTATCCACCTCCCAGAAAGAGTTACTAAAAGTTATTTAGCAACTTATGTGTACCCCACA
Source organism: Rhinella marina (assembly GCA_900303285.1). Lineage (NCBI taxonomy): Eukaryota > Metazoa > Chordata > Amphibia > Anura > Bufonidae > Rhinella > Rhinella marina. The sequence goes on from ONZH01003341.1 coordinate 190,355, forward strand.
ATGTCACCATTACAAACTATACCTTGTCCTGCCATAAACAAGCCACCATACGGCTACATAGAAGGAAATATAAAAAAAAAGTCTGGTCACTAAGGGGTTAAAAACATATTTTCCACATGATGCCGGCTGTCCATGTCTGCAAGCACGGCTAGTGGAGTGCTCACCTTCTCTGCTGCTTCATGCTGCAGGGGGATCCCGGCCTTCCCCGCCTGCTTCCTGGTGCTTTCTCTTTAAGGACTTGTGCACTGTTCCCAAACCTTAAAAGATCAGTGCGCACATGGGCTAATCTGTCTCCAGCCACTGCCACTGTTCCCTAGGTGTCTGTGGTGTCTCTTGACCTGTCACGCAGACTTCTAGAGGTAGTGGCCTGAGAGCACGTGCAGCAAAGTGGTCCACCTTGACAACGTCCTCAGAACCTCAGAAGCAACTCAAAGCCAAATCCGTTTAGTGGCACAGTGGGTCCACACCCCCTGTGTCACAACACACCCTTAGTCAATGGGGTCCATCAGATGCTACTCAGTTCAAGCACTTACATAATTTTTTTTATTTGTTCTGCTCCTATAATGGAGTACAACAACTAAAATACAGTGATCCCTCAAGATACAATGGCCTCAGGATACAATATTTTCAACATACAAAGGTCTTTTCTGACCCATCATAAGTTGAAACTAGACTCAGCATACAATACTGCAGACTGAGATCCAACCAATCAAGGCCACTTCTCTGGTGAAATAGCTGTATTAGTTACAGACTGTTATATGTAAGGACTTGTTTTATCTGTCTTACTTATCTGCTTATTTTTTTTAAATCTTCATTTTCTCTTATCTTGGATGACATTTTGGGGCTTTGGAACCGATTACTCAAGTTACAATAGTTTCACTTGTTGTACTTTAACTTAGAAATAAACTGAACCTTAAAGAGGACCTCTAACCTGTCCTGACATATATTTTTTAGTAACTACTTGCATTCCCCAAGTAAAAACAATTCTGGAGCATCTACTCTTATGACTGGTGCCATTCCTTTATTATTCCTGCAAGAAGTTATGAATTGCTAGTAATTTGCAATGACCATCCAGATTAGTTTTACCAGTTGGCGGAGTGTCTCTGCATATTCTGACACATGCACAACTCAATGGATAGTGTCAGACTGTGCAGGGACCTTCCCACCACTGGAAACACCCATCTGGACCTTCAATCCACACTGCTGTAAATTCATTCAAAACTTCTTGCAGGAACAATAGAGGAATTGCACAACATAACATCATAAGAATTGTTATTATATGGGGAATGCAAGTAGTTACTACAACAGAGATGTCAGGAGACGTGACAGGTCCTCTTTAAGTCTTTTACATCTGTATATTAAACATAGAATTCCTTTAAGTTTTAGTGGAATTGCTCTTTAAAGGATTAGCTTCATTTTAATATAAGTATGTTTTGTCTGAACAACCACGCCATATTTGTTACCTTGGTGATGAGCTTACAACCACTTTTAAGACTAGGACTCATTATTGAGAGATTAGGCCCTACTTCATAGCCTGCTATTTAAACAAAGTGATTGGCAGCCTGTGCTTATCAGGGACACCTATTTCACATCTAATGGCCTATGTTTAAAATCTGGCTTTTAGCTTATCTCTTCTAGTAGCAAAGCAAATATTCGTCTCACAGCCCACCCAAATACATTTCTTTTGAGAAGGAATGAGACTCCACTCCACTGTAGTCGGGAGAATCAGGAAAGATAGTATTTATCATTAATATTATTATTATATTATTATTATTTATTTTAAAGCGTGTGGAGTCACTGTGGGTAGAAATAAATGGAGCCAAAAACAATAATAAAATACTAATAGGACTTTATTATAAACCACCTAATATACCAGAGTAAAACTAACCCTAAAATGTTCTTTAATTAAATAAATGCTAAAAAGTATAAACCTGAAGGTGTCGTCCCCTTACAGAGTAATGAGGGGGGAGTTGCAGAGAGCGATGAGGAGAAAGCAAACCTACTAAATATCTTTTTCTCCACTGTATTCACTGAGGAAAATAAACTTTCAGATGAAATGCAGAATATAAAAGTAAACTCCCCATTAAAAATGCCCTGTCTGATCCAGGAGGAAGTAGAGCTGCATCTTAAAAAGATTAAAATAGACAAATCGCCAGGACCGGACGGCATACACCCCCGTATCCTAAGAGAATTAAGTAATGTCATCGCCAGACCCTTATTTCTGATATTTAAGGACTTTATACTGACAGGGAGTGTTCCACAGGATTGGCACATAGCAAATGTGGTGCCAATATTCAAAAAGGGTCCAAAAACAGAGCCTGGAAACTACAGGCCGGTAAGTTTAACATCTGTCGTGGGTAAACTGTTTGAGGGTTTTCTAAGAGATGCTATCTTGGAGTACCTCAATGAAAATAAGCAAATAACTCCATATCAGCATGGCTTCATGAGGGATCGGTCATGTCAAACCAATTTAGTTTCTATGAGGAAGTAAGTTATAGACTGGACCCATTGAATCAATGGATGTCGTATATCTGGACTTCTCAAAAGCATTTGACACTGTACCACATAAAAGGTTAGTATATAAAATGAGAATGCTTGGACTGGGAGAAAATGTCTGTATGTGGGTAAGTAACTGGCTCAGTGATAGAAAACAGAGGGTGGGGGTCACCGTCACTAGTGGGGTACCACAGAGGTCAGTATTGGGCCCTATTCTCTTCAATATATTTATTAATGATCTTGTAGAAGGCTTGCACAGTAAAATATCAATTTTTGTAGATGACACTAAACTGTGTAAAGTAATTAACACAGAAGAAGACAGTACACTGCTACAGATGGATCTGGATAGACTGGAGGCTTGGGCAGAGAAATGGCAGATGAGGTTTAACACTGACAAATGTAAGGTTATGCATATGGGAAGGAATAATGCAAGTCACCAGTACATACTGAATGGTAAAATATTGGGTAACTCTGACATGGAAAAGGACCTAGGAATTTTAGTGAACAGCAAACTAAGCTGCAGAAACTAGTGTCAGACAGCTGCTGCCAAGGCCAATAAGATAATGGGTTACATCAAAAGAGGCATAGATGCCCGTGATGAGAACATAGTCCTGCCACTTTACAAATCACTAGTCAGACCACACATGGAGTACTGTGTACAGTTCTGGGCTCCTGTGAACAAGGCAGACATAGCAGAGCTGGAGAGAGTTCAGAGGAGGGCAACTAAAGTAATAACTGGAATGGGTGGACTACAGTACCCAGAAAGATTATCAAAATTAGGGTTATTCACTTTAGAAAAAAGACGACTGAGGGGAGATCTAATAACTATGTATAAATATATCAGGGGTCAGTACAGAGATCTCTGCCATCATCTATTTATCCCCAGGACTGTGACGAGGGGACATCCTCTGTGTCTGATGGAAAGAAGGTTTGTACACAAATATAGAAGAGGATTCTTTACTGTAAGAGCAGTGAGACTATGGAACTCTCTGCCTGAGGAGGTGGTGATGGTAAGTTCACTAAAAGAGTTCAAGAGGGGCCTGGATGTATTTCTGGAGGGTAATAATATTACAGGTTATAGTTACTAGAGAGGGGTCGTTGATCCAGGGAGTAATTCTGAATGCCTGATTGGAGTCGGGAAGGAATTTTTTTCCCTAAAGTGGGGAAAATTGGCTTCTACCTCACAGGGTTTTTTTGCCTTCATCTGGATCAACTTGTAGGAAAACAGGCCGAACTGGATGGACAGATGTCTTTTTTCAGCCTTATAAACTATGTTACTATGTTACTAAAGCGCTGTACATCTAGTTGGGTTTACACTAATATAAAAATACAATAAACAAGAAACTATTAATAGACTGGTACAAAGGGGTAGAGGACCCTGTCCGCAAGAACTTACAATCTATAAGGGAAGGGGAGGACATAGTATTTATTTACTGCCCATTCTGACCTGAAGAAATGACCATGCCTTTCGTGACTCCTCCAGTAATTATTCAGATACTTTCTATGGATCCAAATCTACTTATAATATATTTATTTTCTCTGTGCTCTTAAATATAGGGTTGTATGCAGTAATCAATGCTATGGAAATAAAATGTTAGTATTTAGCACTGTATTTTATTGATTTTTCTCAGCCCGTTTCTGCCGCCGCACTCCTCTTTCCTTGTCGTAATCCTTGGTCTGTTGATTTAATTAAGTCTGTATACATAGGGCTAGATTAGCAGCATCTGAGCAGATTTGGTACACACATACATAAAGTTCATTATTATTAAAGCCTTCAGTTTATAGAATAATGGAAGAACATTTACACAAACTTCTTTTGTTCCATACTAATATATTTAAATCACTGACAGTCTGTAGTATGCATTCAAATGTCTTATCGATTACAGATGACCGCAGACAGTAATGATGGCCACGCACAGCCTGATTTCACAGCTTGATGATTTACAGCCTGAAAAATCGGAAACACTCACTATCACATTAGGGGATTTTCCAGCACACTGGAAATGTTTCATTTGATGAGAAATAAAGTTCTGCTTCATGGGGCATATACCTCTCTGTGGCTACATTTCAGCTGGCTTTGAGCGTGCAATAGCTGCCAGTCAAAAGTTGTTAGGTGGGTAGTTGTCACCCACAGTCTTCTCTGTATAGGCACTATATTTTCAACAAACTTTGCCTAAATCAACAATATAGGCAGATATAAGAAACTCTGAAATTCATCTCATTAGCGAAAATGCCTCTTTCTCCACTTATCAGACACTTTTTCTTCTACCCATGCTTTCAGCATATCAGTCACCTCCAATTCACCACTCAAATCCATCTTGAGAGATGAATGAGGGACCGCGTTATTCTGCTCATAGAAGGCTATGAAGTGTGTGTGTGTGTGTGGGGGGGGGGGGGCAGCTGTAGAGTGAGAGGGACACAGAGGAACAAAGAGGCTATAACTCCCAACTTAAAACAAAAGCAAACGGGACAGTAGCAGATGTTTTTGCATTAAGCCATGACTCTGACCCTGACTTTGACTCTGCACTTTGTAGCCCCACACAGTAATAGTGCCTCTTTGTGACCAGGGCACATTGAAGTTGCCCACAGACAGTAACAATGCTCCCTTAGTCTCCCTCAGACAGTAATAATGGCCTCTTTGTGCCCCCACACAGTATGATGCCCCTTCAGTGCCCCCAACATAGTATGATGCCCCTTTAGTGCCTCCTCCCTCTCTATTGTGCCGCCATTCAGCATGATGCCTCCTTAGTAGCCCCATGTAGTATAATGACCCCTTTGTGCCCCCAATTAGAATGATGCCCCCTTAGTGCTCCTATGTAGTATGATACTCTCTTAGAGCCTGCCCACTTTGTAATATTCCTCCTTAATGCCCCCATGAAGTATTATGCCCTGTCAGTTCCCCACATGAAGTTGTATGCCCTCCTAGTGCCCACATGAAACATTGTGCCTTCTTAGTGACACCATAAAATAATACGTCCCCTTAGAATCCTCTTAATGGCTCCTCACACTGTATTATGCTCCCTTACTGACCCCAAGGAGTATGATGCTCCCTTAGAGCCTGCCTAAACTGTATTATGCCCCCTTAGAGTCCTATGCATTAAGATGACACCTTTCTGCCTTCCCATACAGTATGATGTTCCCTTGGTACCCTTCCATGCAGTATGATACCCCCTTAGTGCCCCCCCAGTATGATGCATACTTAGGGTGGCCATACACATAAGTCTAAAGTTGATCAGAACAGACAATTTAAATGAAAACGAACATTCGTCGGTTGAAACTTAACAATGAAGGATTGTTTTAGCCGACCGATGACAGACCACTATCGTCTGAAAAGAAGTCTGCTGTGTTTTATATTCTCACTCGATGGTTTGATCCAAAATATCTTTCGTTGAAAGAAGGATCGTTTGTGAACTAAAGATCCTAGAAAAACTTTTGTTATCGCCCAGTTTCATTGAATGTGTATGGGCAGTTTAAACAACTGTAACAGCCAATATGGACTTGGACATGTGCATGGCCGTGTCTGTGAAACAAATGTTCATCAGTTGATTGTATGTTCAACTGCTGTTCAACCATCAACCAACTTCTATCTAATGTGTATGGCTATCTTTAGTGCTATCCATGCAGTACGATATCCCCTTATGGAGGGGATTATGGATTTATGGAGCTCACAGCTCCACAGGACTTTTCTGACCAGTCCTGATTGTGACTCACAGCAGGCACGTAGGGCTCTCTGCTTCACCAGAATAGTCAATTGTATCTACGTCCTCATGAAACAGATATAGGACAGCGGGTCAATGCCTAAAAATTAGTACTGTGCTGTGGACCTCGGTTGTTTGGGAGGCATGCAGAGATGCTCTAGTAAGTTTACTGCCTCACTTCAGTGCAGGATTCACAGCTTCACTGTTCAGTAGTGTTGTATGATGTCCTCCATGCTGTTGCTGCTTCTGAAGGTGTGTGACAGAGAGATCAGTATCTCCTATTCTCTTTGTGTGCTGTGTATGGGAGACATCTTAGCAGCTAGTCTCCACCTGCTAGTTCATGGAAAGCTGACAATTGCAGATCGAGGTTGTATAGGGGAAAAAGCATACAGCAGTATACAGTATATTATTATTTCTTAGGTATTGTACACACGCCAGCATATGTTGAAAAGTCACTGACAGGTACTCTTTAAATACGCACAAAGTCGAAAGAAGCTGGTTGATAAAAATCTGGTTTGTCAATCCTCTTTTCTCTGGTACGGCTCTAGTGCTTATGTTTTCACCGGATTCCTGAGAGATGCATCATAATCCTTTATCATTTGTTTGGCAGATCCTTCATAAACTCATTTTTCGCCTCATCCACTTAGGATCTGCCTGGTTTCCATTTTGTTACTTGGTATTATAAGTCAGCATACTACCCTATTATATCATACCAGATGGAAATGGACTAATGCAATTGGGAACACAGTCTGACAAACAGGGTTGATTCATGTCAAACATCGCAGTCAAGTCGTGTTTTTTGCTGCAATTTCCCGAATTGTGGCAAAACTGCTGTGTGGTGTAGTGTGCTGTAGATTGTGAATGAACAAGCTTCTGCAGTCATCCACACAGATTAATTGAGGTCATGCTTTCGTCTCACGTGATCTGTTATATAACAGTAATGCTCAGATCATTATTAGACATGGTAGGGGCTGTCTGGCACTAATGCTTAGTATAGCTGAGGCTCTATAGTGTCTTCTTACATAGGGCACATCTATAGTCAAGAAGAAATTAGTACTGTATGTGCAGCCTGTTCATGCTGCATGTCCATAGACGAGGGTTAAATAAGTAGGTCGCCATGCCTTTTGGCTAGCAATTAAAATGTCATATAGGCTCGGCTGAACATTTATTCAATGGAGCAAAGAAAGCCAGATACTTCAGAACCAATCCATAGTCTCCGCAGTATATGCTGTTAGAGGATCCAGTAGCTCTGTGCAAGCGTTTGAATGATAAAACCAAGTATTCTGGTGATTGCCTAGGCGTCTCAATGGAGCAATGTTTTGTTAGTTTTAATCAACTATATTACTGAAAACCCTCACTCACAAGCAAACACTACACGTATTATGTCTACCAGACATTTGCAGTAAGTAGTTTGTTCCCAGAAGGAATAATTAGACATAGCTTTTTATATTGAAATTCTCCGGTTCTGTGACGGGGTGTCCATCTGTTGTCTCCCGAGGGAGAATTATAGGCTTGGTCACTATACAGGTAATATCTTTCTGAAATGTATTTTTCCATCACTAAAATAATAAAGTATATTGATTGAGAGTACACGGATATTTTTTGAGATGCACTGCAGGGGTTTATCTGTAGATTGCTATAGCAGAGCGTTCCATGGATTTGTGGCACAGAATGTGAGAAAATCAAAATGACCGTACGCTCAGAAAATGTACTTTGCTATGCAGGTGTCTTTAAATTCCAGCTCGGCGCTTGTTTATTTTGAGCACAGTTTTTTCCTGTCTCAACCTGATATACGCTCCACGCGATTTATAAAAACATTTGATTGGAACTAGGCTGCCCTCTGCTGATGGCATTGTTGTTTTGTGCCACTGAACATAAACTGGGCATAAAACAATAAAAAAAAGGCATAACACACCTTTACTAAAAATGAAAATATTTTAATTCTATGTCAATGATTTTTTTCCCCCTTAATAATATAAATGAGGGTACATCTACATAGGATTGAAATTCTGCAGACTGGCTCATCTGGGCAGCTAAGTTATGGATTTTCTGTTGTGGATTTGCAAATCTACAGTGTTTTACAGTACTTGCAAATTTGATTTTTTTAAATTTCATCCATACCTTGCTGGAAAAATCCCCAGTGTACCCTAAAGACCCGGATTTTAACGCTGGCAAAATCTGCCACGTATGCCACAGCAGAAACCAGATCGGTTTCTCCTGCAGTTGTTCAGATTGGAAGCCACTCGCAGAGGTGCACCACCAATGAGGCCAGTTGAGGCAATCACCTCGGGCAGCACCAGGTAGGGGCAAGAGGGTGGCAGCAGAAGGGCCATGGGCAATGAGCACTTTCATTGTGGCAAAGGGGTTAGGTTAAGAAATTAGCATTGGGGGGGCACTGTTTCAGTTTTCGCCTCAGGCAGCAGAAAGGCTAGGTTCACCCCTGGCCACTCGAGGCTTAGCCCTTTTGAATGGAGCCAAATTGTGAGTGGAAAACTGCTGTGGCTCCAGGTGGCAGCTGTCCACACACCGCTCCAAGAAGAGACATGTTCCTTCTTGATGCGGTCATGGCTTTAAACGGTCGGCCCACGAACTGCAGCCCTGCGTCCCATTGAAAACAATGGGAGGCAGAAACAACATGGTCGCTGCCAGAATTTTGCTGCAAGGTCCAAGTTTTTTTCTGTCTTTGATAAAATAATTTGGTTTGTTCTGCCTATTTCAAATAAATCCGTGTAAGCCTGTGCTGCTCCACTATAGGAACAAAAATCGTGGCAGTGTCGGGCTTTCTAATGGAATCCATCATTTTACTGGACAGAATAATGTAACATGCTGCGCTATTTTGTCCAGCAGTTTTTTAATAGAATCTGCGATGGAGTCTCTTAACATAGCCTCCAACATATGAGTGTGAACAAGGCCTAATAATCACTTTGTCCATTAATATAACTCTCACAGGGGTTCGACATAGAACATAGGAATGCACAAACCATCAAGTGTGTCATTAGATAACAGGGTAAAACAGAAAAAATGCAACAGCACTCTGCAAACACAGACAATAAATTGAATACATATAATACTGCCATACTCACCATCTACACGATACTAGCGCTACATTGTAAATTGAGATTCTTGGCAAATAATTTTGTACAAAAATTATCTGTGCCTGTCTGCCATACATCAAGGCGATCTCTTTAAGACAGGAGCCTAACACTAAACGCCATAGTCACTAGGTGCCATAGCAGCCTCCATTAACTGTAGAGGATGCAGGCTCCACATGCATGCTAAGCCGACATTATATTGTATAATATGAGCGTAATAGAGGTCAGTGTGGCACCAAGGAGGTATCATATTGTGTGGGCTCAGCATGCATGTGGAGCCAGCATTCCCTGAATCAGTGGAGGCCATTTTGGCACCATAAGAGGTACAATATAATGTCAGCTTAGCATGCATGTGGAGCCTGCATCCTCTATAGTTAATGGAGGCTGCTATGGCACCTAGTGACTATGGCGTTTAGTGTTAGGTTCCCGTCTTAAAGAGATCGCCTTGGGGGGCGTGGCTTGGCCGCTTAGCGTGATGGCGGCGTAATACCTGAGCTCCGCTGCTCTGCTTGAATTTGGGGACTCCAGCGAGGCGATAGTGTGCTCTATGGGGAAGAGGTCTGCTCCTAAGAAGCCCAGGGATGCTCCGGTAATACAACCGAGGGGGCAAACACTGGACACTTACGTTGTCCGGGGCCCTGCTGCGCAGCCTTCCAACTGCGGCCTACTTCCGCCTTCTTCCTCTCCGGCGGTGTCTCCTCGTGACTCCACAGCCCCGCTCCGCTTGCGGCCGCAGGACGTGCCAAAGTGCCTCCCTCTGTCCCCGGAGGCCCGGGAATTTATTCCTCAGCAACCCCAGCTACAGGTGGGCCCGGGATTGTCCCCACTGGTGCAGGACTGTGACCGCACTAGCGCTGCCATGCCTCCTAAAGTGGCAGCCAGACAGGCTAAACAGACGGCAACGCCATTACAGAGACGCAGGGGCTGGGAAGAACCACCAGAGGACCCCCAGGACCCTCTTCTGCAAGAAGACAGCAGTGATGGGGTCAATGTAGCTTGGAGCCATCCCTCTGACTCAGCTGAGGAGGGAGAGGACACCACACACATTTCACAAGCTTCAGCCTTTATACAGCAGAAGTTACAACATTTGCCGACCAAGGAGGATTTCAAGGCACTTGTTGCAGAGGTGAGAACAGCATGTAAATCAGAAATCTCCTCTTTACGGCAGGATTTTAAGCTTCTTGCCTCTCGCATAGATACAGTGGAAAATGATCACGATGACACGCGCAAATATATTGCACATCTTCAATCCACTGTAGTGCAGCATGCCCGTACCATCAGGGAGAACTCTCGTCACCTAGCGGATTTGGATAATAGGGGACGCAGGAATAACATAAGAGTCAGAGGCCTCCCTGAATCTGATAAAGAGGAAAACCTGCAGGTCATTCTCGGAGATCTCTTCAACCTTGTATTGGGGTCCAGCCCCCCTCAAACCATCAAATTAGACCGGGCACACAGAGCGCTTCGCCCTAAAACATCATCTCAACAACCTCGTGACGTAATCTGCTGCGTGCACGACTTTCAACTGAAGGAGTCGATTATGGCCAAAGCACGTACGTTGAAGTCTGTGGATTTCCATGGTTCCCCGGTGCAGCTGTATCAGGATCTTTCGTGGATGACTTTGCAAAAGAGGCGTGCCCTGCAACCCCTGTTGTCCAGCCTTCGGGAGCTTAAAATTGCCTACAGATGGGGGTTTCCCTTTGCCCTACTTGTCACCGTGAATGGGAAAACATCTAGCATTAGATCTCATGCTGACTTGCCAGATTTTTGCTCTGCTGTGGGAGTCCCGGTTCCACCAATAGAGGACTGGGAAGTTCCAGAGCCATCGCCAGCACCCGCACCGGTGTGGCGCGCTGTCAGGCAAAAGAGACAGCGCTCTCTACCCCAAGATGGATCCTTTGGATCTGGATCTTGAATCTTCCGTTCCAGTTTTCTGTACTACTGCAGAGTTTTCATAATTGTCCCCTATTGTATATTGCCTGGGCCTAGTACCCGGGTTTGCTTTTCTTGAGCAGCCGTTCAGTTATGGATCTATAATGATGTTACCTACTGGTATTTCTAACCCGTTGTTTTTTTCTTTTTTTCTTTTACTCCTTTGGTGTCCGCATACTCACACTCCTGTGGGTGCGCCGCCACCGGGAGCGACCAATCACGTTCCCATCAGTAGGGAATTTTTTTTAGCCCTTTATCTCCTCCTTCATTCTGGAGTAAATGGAAGGAGAGTGTTGGGCGTTTTGCCTTTTTCTTGGCTTCTTTCGTTGGCCCCTATCTGGGCTTTTTTGCCTAATGTCACAAATTATTCATGTTTTGATTGTCTGTGGTGTCTTATGTCTCTCCCTATTCCCGTTTGTTTCCCCTTCTATACTAAGTCAGTGCTGTCTAGGTCACACTGGAAATTCCGGACATCCCTGTTGCAATTGCTATGGATTGGGTTCTCCTGGTGGAAATCTCGCTCTGCTATATTGACAAGTATGTCCCACCCACTATGCATTAACCATGATTAAGTTTATATCTTTGAATGTGAAGGGCCTCAATTCTAATGTTAAGAGAAGATTGGCTTCTACAGAATGCCGATCCCAGAGGGCGGATGTGGTTTTCCTCCAGGAGACCCATTTTGATGCGGAGGGATCTTTTAAGTTCATGGCTAGATCATTTCCTCGCGTGTATGCTGCTTCTGCGAACAAGAAGTCAGCTGGAGTGGCTATCCTTCTTTCCTCTAACTGTCCTATTCAGGTTGAGTCTGCCATCACTGATGTTGAGGGCAGATATGTTATTCTCCAAGCTACATTGAATGGCTCTCCACTTATATTATGTAATCTCTATGCCCCAAATACTTCACAAATTCCTTTTCTCAACAGAGTATTCTTGAAATTGATTAAGTACCTGCCTGCGGCATTGATTTTGGGAGGTGATTTCAATCTTGCGTTTTCTGAGCGGCTGGATAGGATCTTAGCGGCTCTTTAGACGTTTGATTCGAAAATATGCACTTTATGATCTGTGGCGGGTTAACTATCTGACTGCCAGATCTTATACATTTTATTCTAATCCGCACAAGACGCATACGCGTATTGATTATTTTTTTGGAAATATACCCGCACTCCGAATGTCGCAAGATGCAGAAGTTGGCAACATTACGTGGGCAGATCATGCCCCAATTTCAATCTCCCTTAAGACATCTGGGTATTATCTTAAACAATGTCACTGGCGATTAAACGAAATGCTCATATCTAGACCGGAACTTAAACAAGAATTGCATGCTACCCTTACTGAATACTTTTCTCTTAACCAAGATTCTGTGTCTTCAGTCTCTACTCTGTGGGAAGCGCACAAGGCAGTCTTTCGTGGGAAGTGCATTGCGTTAGGTTCCAGGCTAAAGAAAGATGTGGCACTGCGTCAGAAGACACTCACAGCCCAATTAAGGGACTTGGAAGCTCAATTGATGTCCCGGCCTTCCTCTCATTTGATGAGGTGTATTGTACTGCTACGTGCTAGGTTAAGGGAGTTAGCCATCACAAGGGCAGAAAAGTCGCTTTTATATTCTAGACAACATTTTTATGCATGGGGAAATAAGCCACATTCCATGTTGGCCAGGCAGTTACAGGATCTTAAACACTTTGGCACTCCCTCAGCACTGCGTAGGACAGATGGAGCTATATTGTACGACCCTGCTGCTATCTCTGCACTCTTTCAGGAATATTATTCATCTCTGAATTCCCTTCCTCACCAGCTTCCGAATGATCGGGCTGACCGCCATGCGCTTTTCTCCTCTTTCCTAGACAAATGCTGCTTACCAAAACTGTCCCAAGAAGCTGTAACCTCCCTTAACGCCCAGATTACAGCTGAAGAACTGGGAGAAGTAATTAAGGGCCTTCCAAATAATAAATCTCCTGGCCCAGACGGTCTTCCCTATTTATACTATAAATCCTTTACACCTCTTCTAATGCCGCATTTATTATCTTTATTTAATTCTTTTTTACAGGGAGCTCCAATTCCCCAATCCATTCTACATTCTTATATAACATTACTGCCTAAACCCGGGAAAGACCCAATGGACTGTTCCAATTATAGACCAATTGCTCTCCTCAACTCAGACTTGAAACTATTTACGAAGATCCTTGCTAATAGACTCTCTTATTGGCTTCCGCAATTGGTCCATAAGGATCAGGTGGGCTTTGTTCCGTGCCGACAGGGCGAAGACAATACGAGGAGAACTATCAACTTGATCGATATCATTAATAAGCAAAAGCAACGTGCTTTACTGCTAAGCTTGGATGCTGAAAAAGCATTTGATAGACTAGGTTGGCCGTATATGTTCTCCGCCCTGGGGGCGTTTGGAATTTGTGGCCCTTTTTTAACGGCCCTCCATGCACTGTATACACATCCCACTGCCACTATTAAGATGCCCCATGCCCAGTCTAGTCCATTTCAAATACGGAATGGCACCAGGCAAGGGTGCCCGCTTTCCCCCCTTCTTTTTGTTTTAAGTATTGAGCCCCTGGCAGCTGCCATTAGGTTGCACCCAGACATCCATGGAGTCAGGGTTAATAATGTACATTTCAAGGTTTCGTTGTTTGCGGATGATATTCTTCTCACTCTGACAGACCTGCACACTACTCTCCCAAATCTCTTCAAACTCCTACAGGAATAAAGTAGATTATCCGGATACAAGGTGAACACTACCAAGACGGAAGCCCTTCCACTTAATGTCCCTATGTCAGATTTAAACCTACTGCAATCCAACTTTCATTTTAATTGGAGTACTAGGTCCATCCGTTATTTAGGGATTCAACTAACTCCTTCCTACTCCTCTCTGTATAACATGAACTTCCCCCCCTTATTCCAGAACCTTAGAGCCCTTATGAATAAATGGAAGTCACTACCTGTCTCTTTCTTTGGCCGGATAATGGCGATTAAAATGACCATACTTCCTAAACTACTTTATTTGTATGAAACTCTACCGGTACCTGTACCCCTGCGGGAATTACGATCTCTGCAATCTGCCATATTCCAATTTATTTGGAATGGGAAGAGGCACAGAATAACGTGTGGTGTAATGCTTGCTCTAAAGACACATGGAGGACTGTCAGTCCCTGATATTACTAAGTATTACTGGGCTACGCACTTAAGACGCCTCCCAGCATGGTCGTCTCTCTACGCTTACTCTAGATGGATGGAGATAGAAAAATTATGGATGGCACCTATCCATCCCAACTCTCTATTGTGGTCCTCTTCCCAGACTTTGAGCGCAGGCCAGTTATTGGGACCAATGTCTCATACCTTACATATTTGGCAAACATGCAATAAGCGTTTTAAATTAGCTTCTGAGAAATCATCCATGATTTCTTTTTTATTTACTCCCGCGCTTCCAACTAGTATTTCTCCGGACTTTTTTAAGCCTTGGTTTACTAATAAACTTTTCAGATTTGCAGATATCACAGACTATAAAACTTTGCGACTTTTACCATTTGATGTTCTTAAGTCATCCTTCCAACTACCAGAAACCGCTAGATATCATTACTTACAAATACAGCATTTCCTCACTGGTGTATTTAAGTCCCAGCAGATATCTACTCCCTCAGCCTTTGAAAAGTTGTGTAAGCTTTCAGATTCTACTAAAGGACTTATATCTGCAATATATCTTATTCTTTCTGCGCCCTCGTCTTCGACACCTATTCGGCATACATATATGGCAAAGTGGGAATCCATTCTTAATCGCGCAATTTCACCAGGTGAATGGGCTTTAATTTGGAGGAGAGCCGCTGTAACCTCCTCATGTATTTCTTACAAAGAAAATATCTATAAAATAATAATGTTTTGGTACCACACTCCACATTTACTGAATCGCTTGAACCCTGCTGTGCCGGATAGGTGTTGGAGATGTGGGTTGGATGTAGGTACACTTATACATATTTTTTGGGAGTGTCCTTTAATCTGCTCGTTTTGGAAAATAGTGCAAACCACCTTACATCAGATCCTGGGAATAACATTCCCTTTTGATCCATTTTTTTATATTCTGAATATGCCCCCTAAGCCTCAAAAGAAATATGCTATGGCGCTTATCTTACATATATTGACGGCAGCGAGATGCCTAGTAGCGAGTTTTTGGAAAAAAAGTGTAGTACCTACTCATAAAGATCTCATTTGTAAGGTTAACGACATTAGAAGAATGGAACATCACGTGGCGATGATTACCAGTCAGATCGCTAGATTCGACCATGTATGGAAGCTATGGGATCGTTACTCCTGTGCTGACGTGTAGAGTTTTTATTGGTTTGAACTTTTTCCCTTTCCTTTATTTTTAATACCTCCTGTGTCCTGTCTTGTCCGGAGTCTTATATGTTGATTTTTTTTTTTTTGTCAGTCTATATGTGTGGTTTGGCCCAATCGGCCGTAATCTCTGGCCTTCATAGGCCTTGTTGGAAATGTTTTACCAGCTATGGTTCTTTGATATCTTACTAGTAGCTATTGTACTCCATTGGCCTCTAAGGCATTAGCTATTGTGTTTATAAACGACACGTACTCATAAGATAATACTGTAGATTTTATTTGTATTCTATTGCTTCTACACAGTATTGCGAATACATATGTATACTGTACTTTGTGTTATAATTGTATACAAAAAATTATTCTTTAATAAAAATCATAATTAAAAAAAAAAAAAGAGATCGCCTTGATGTATGGCAGACGGGCACAGATAATTTTTGTACAAAATTATTTGCCAAGAATCTCACATTTACAATGTAGCGCTAGTATCGTGTGGATAGTGAGTATGGCGGTATTATATGTACTCAATTTATTGTCTGTGTTCGCAGAGTGCTGTTGCATTTTTTATGTTTTACCATTCTATTTTGCAGCCACACCTATGTGACGTGCACCTGCATACTTGGATGTGCTGACTGACCCCCAGTTTTTCTTGCAGTTTAGGTGGAGGCGTGGCTGACTCCACCACCATTTCGGTCGTGCACTCCTTACTAACCTGTTTGCCTTACAGGCTGATTTTAATTAGTCCTAGTATAAAGCTGTGTCCTGCTCTCCCTATATGCATTGGAGACCAACTGGCACCAGGAGAGGTGGAATACAGAGTGGGCTCAGCATTATATGGAACCTGCGTTCCCTGAGTGTAATAGAGGTCAGTGTGGCACCAAGGAGGTATCATATTGTGTGGGCTCGGCATGCATGTGGAGCCAGCATTCCCTGAATCAGTGGAGGCCATTTTGGCACCATAAGAGGTACAATATAATGTCGGCTTAGCATGCATGTGGAGCCTGCGTCCTCTATAGTTAATGGAGGCTGCTATGGCACCTAGTGACTATGGCGTTTAGTGTTAGGTTCCCGTCTTAAAGAGATCGCCTTGATGTATGGCAGACGGGCACAGATAATTTTTGTACAAAATTATTTGCCAAGAATCTCACATTTACAATGTAGCGCTAGTATCGTGTAGATGGTGAGTATGGCAGTATTATATGTACTCAATTTATTGTCTGTGTTCGCAGAGTGCTGTTGCATTTTTTATGTTTTACCATTCTATTTTGCAGCCACACCAATGTGACGTGCACCTGCATGCTTGGATGTGCTGACTGACCCCCAGTTTTTCTATTAGATAACAGGGCAGATTTGCAGTTGGAGAAAGGTAAGTGAAATTCCTGTTAGGCTACCTTCACATGTAGCAGATGTCCTGTAGATTTGCCACCCTACATTTTGCGTGCAGCATATCCACAGTTTTATAGTATCGATTAAATTTTAACACCTCTCATCAACATGCTGTGAAAAAAAATCTGTAGCATAAATTGACCTGCGGTACAGATTTTAAGTCTGCATCATGTCAACTTATCCACTGTGTATTCTACTCTTTGCTATGGACAGAAATCTAGCACCAAAGTCCACAACAAATCTGCAGTGGAAATCTACCAAATCTGCTACGCGGAGCTATAATATTTGTTAAATTGGTTGTGAGCTAGCTCTTCAAGAAACAACTTAATAGAAAATAAAACACTGTCTTTCATTCCCTTGAGATCTGTTTCTGCTTGCCTTGGCATGAAATTCTGTGAAAAGTATGCAGACATTATATTTTAATTAGCCATATATTGACTGGGGTCATGGTTCTGCTTTATCTGCAAAGAGTGTTGAAGTATAGCAGCAGCTGCCGCTTAAAGAGGTCGTCCGCTTTTTTATATTGATGACCTATCCTCAGGATAGGTCATCAATATTAAATCGGTAGGACCCGACTGCCGTCAACCTTGTCGATCAGCTGTTTGAAGAGAACGCAGAGCTGCTCAACGCTTCAATGTCGACGACAAACAGGTAAATACTGAAGAGAAGGCAGTGCTCATACGAGCGCTCTGATATTGATCACCTATAGGAGTATAGGTCATCAATATAAAAAAGTGGAAAAACCCTTTATGGGCTGTTTCACACAAGCAAATCCATTGCGGAAATCACGCTCCGTGTGTGAGCGTGACCCTCTGTTCTGGACTTGCAGGCGTGCACAGCATTATCATGATTTTTAATGCTATGGGCCTCTGCTTGACCTTATTTCTACAGAATCATACAGACCGCTTTATGTCACTATGGTCCTGTAGAAGTAAGGTCAAGCAGAGTCACACAGCATTATAAATCATGATAATGCTTTGCACTCCTGCCTATGCTGTCCAAATATGTTGACCTGACAGTAGATGGTGCTGTGAAACTATCAGTGTTTATTCCTATGCAGCTATTCCAGGGTATTTTCTCTCTGGTCATGACCTAAGTCTCTTGTATTCTCCATCTTGATGATGTTACAAATAATGGTTGCGATTTGTTTCAAGTAAAGCAAACCAGTTTGTTCTCCCACAATGTCTGAGTACAACAGTTTATGGACCAAGAACACAGACAGCACAATTTGGTGAGTGGACTTAGCACCATGAATCTTTCAGAGGTTTTATCCTAGGAATAAAAGTAAGAGACACTGTCTATGCATACAAAACACAGTGGCCAAGTTAAAAATGACAATTACCAGCAGTGGAAATTTAAAGTGGAAATGTTACTATCCAAAGATGACTTGTGCTAGATTATTACTACAGAGAGACCAGAGATCAATTATCAGGAATGGGACTAGAAAAACAGACAGACAAGCGCCACCGATCCACATCAGACATGTTAGCAAAAGGCATGTGGACTTCTCTGCAAAAGTTACATGAAAGAACCAGTCTAGCAAGTTATTTCTGCTGAGGAAACTGTACAAAATGAGGTATAACAAAGAAAAGGACACGCAGGAACATATAAATGCAATGCTGGAGGTGGTTACACAACTGAGGTCAGTCGGTGAGGATATTAGACACCCATGTTGTAGCTATATTGCTGTGCAGTTTGCCTGACACATACAGTTCACTGATCAACGTGTTGGAGACAAGACCTGAGGCAGATCTGACACTGGAATTTGTGAAAAGCAGACTGATAGATGAACACCAAAGAAGAAAGGAAAACATGCAGGACTCCAAAGAGAACGACGGTGGAATAGGTCTTAAAGCTACAGAGACAAGTTATCACAAGAAGGAAACATGGGCATGTTTCACACGTAACAAACAGGGACACCTAAAGAAAGACTGCACAAGCAGAACAGCAGAAAAAAATATCAGAAAGGGACCAAACAAAAGGTTCAAACCACCATCTCTGATCCATGTACAGATAATTGGAATAGTACATTTAGGCCCCATTCACACGACCGAGTGAATGGGGCCGTATCTATTCCGCAATATTGCGGAATAGATGCGGCCCCATTCACCTCTATGGGAGCCGGGAGTCGCCGCACGGAGCTAGCTCTGTGCCGCGGCTCCAATGAAGCATGTCCTATACTTGTCCACACGCACGGACAAGTATAGGCATTTTGAATGGGGCTGCCCGGCGTGTGTTCCGAGCGTGCAGAACACACGCCGGGCGGCCCCCGTATTATTGCGGACCCGCAATAATACGGCCGTCTGAATGGAGCCTTAAAGTGACAAACAGTGACATGCTGCAAGGCTGGTGCAGTGACTCTGGGGCAACCAGTCACATGAGAAGTGACTGAAACTTCTTCACTGAACTTGACTTAAACATCAAGAAAACAATCTGGCAGATGAAAGCAGAATAAATGCAGAAGAAACAAAACATGGGATGTTTTGTACGCCACTTTTTGAGGTATATCTGTCACAGGTTCGGTCACAAAGGGGATTTGCGGCTGAATCTGTGACTTCTTCCCCTTCTACCCTACATAATGTATGCCAGTTCTAAAAGAAAGGGACAGGCCAGCCGGCCCATCTCATTTATCATTTTCTACTCCTGTTTTTGGCGTAGAAAATGATCTAAATGTATGCCAACAAGGGAGCTGGCATAGATTGAAGGCTGTTAGGTGCGTAAACTATAAGGTAAGATATAAGGCGTCTAAAATGCTGTCTTAATAAATGACCTTAAATATAGCTATAATTCTTATATCAAGAACATACCGGAGCCCGAGCACCGCGTCAAGGTATCTCAGAGTGGCTCGGGACCTAACGCTAACCTACCTTGCCGTATGGGCAATTGCGGAAGGAGCATATAGGCCGACACACAGCAACCTACTCCTAGTTACCTCCAGCGTGAAATCACACATACAATGGGAGGAGGGAGGAGACTATGAGCCCCACCTACCAATGACTCATGTGACTCCTACACAGGTGCACCAGAATGTTACCATAAGATGTAAGTAATGGTACATTCAGACCTGGAGTTGCCACACCTCCAGGTATAAATGTTCAAATACAATCACAGAAAAAAACATGGTCTAAAATGGCAGAAAATTGCTCAGACCCCATATGCTGTTGCGCATATCAAACTGGGGGAGCAATTCCTGCACATGTGGTCCGTTGCTAACAGCAATCCCCAGCAAAAATGCATAAATGGAGGATGCCTGCAGCGGACCACATGTGCAGCGTCCCACTAACAGTGGTTCACTTTAAACTGTAATGTCAGATTGCACATTGTATTTGGTAAGGCTATCCATCTAGGCTGATGTGGTTATACTCCTCACCACTAGATGGTGCTGACCAGTAACATAAAAATATACCCCTCTATGGTAAAGGATTGATCAGTCGGAGGAGAGTGTGAGTCAGCAAAGCACAGAGAAGGAAGCAAGTTCCAGCTTCTCCACACTTAACAAATGCCACTGGAAAACCCAGAAGCCAGTGAAGTCAGCATTCAGACTGCAGCCAGAACAAAGTGCTACCAAGTGGTACACCAGGTGGAGGTAATCCATATTTCAGTTGTTTTGGACTCCATCATTTACAAGTTCCCAGGGAAAGCTCCACAGCCCCTGAGGAAACTGCCGGATGATAAAGTGCACTATTATCCCTAAATCTGAATCACACATTACCTATCAGGAGTGTGAACTTAATGCTCAAATTGTACCAAAGCCTGGCTGTCATTCTAGAGACTATATATATATTGCAAGTAAGAGATCCAGCCTACTTGGAAAGCCTACCATTTCAATCCTTTTGTGAACCATCTCTGTGTGCATTATTTGTACCAACAAGGAGGATTCAGGAATCCAGTAAAAGTTCCCTGTTCATCCCAAACTGACTCCTCATTATTACTATTACGGGTGTGTCTACCTTAAGACACTGGCGTCACGGATAACCAGGACCCAGCCAACTGACACGGTCAAAATTACCACCAAGGGCACCTCATCTGACCATCCGGTGGAGTCCTGCGTACGGAGTGTGCCCCGAGGGAAGTCGTGTCCACCCTCCACGCAACTGCACGCCGGTCCAGGGGCAGTCAGCCGAACCATGAGTAAAACCATCGGCAACACCACACTGTGACATATCCCTTAAGCTCAAGTGTTCCCCCCCTGCGGTACCGGTCCGCTGCACATGTACCACAAAACCATCCTACACAAGGTAACAAATTGTGTGGATTTGCCGAACTATATAATCAAACAATCACTAGTAGAGGTGCACTGCGGCGGTAATGCAATTGACAATATATGGCTAAACCCTCACACTGATGTTAAAATGAGACTTTCGCCAATATATTCTTATATCAAGAACATACCGGAGCCCGAGCACCGCATCAAGGTATCTCAGAGTGGCTCGGGACCTAACGCTAACCTACCTTGCCGTATGGGCAATTGCGGAAGGAGCATATAGGCCGACACACAGCAACCTACTCCTAGTTACCTCCAGCGTGAAATCACACATACAATGGGAGGAGGGAGGAGACTATGAGCCCCACCTACCAATGACTCATGTGACTCAGGCTACACAGGTGCACCAGAATGTTACCATAAGATGTAAGTAATGGTACATTCAAACCTGGAGTTGCCACACCTCCAGGTATAAATGTTCAAATACACAGAAAAAAACGTGGTCTAAAATGGCAGAAAATTGCTCAGACCCCATATGCTGTTGCGAATATCAAACCGGGGGAGCAATTCCTGCACATGTGATCCGTTGCTAACAGCAATCCCCAGCAAAAATGCATACAATGGAGGATGCCTTCAGCGGACCACATGTACCACAAAACCATCCTACACAAGGTAACAAATGGTGAGGGTCTGCCTGCATGGACACAATGATGTATTCACAAGTGACATAGACGCTTGGGCCACAGACATCATACAGGAGCTACAAAAGCAGAACTTAAAGGAATTTAAAGTATCCACCTCTCCAGTAACAGTTGGATGTGAATGTTGCATTACATTTAAAGCTACATGGGTCACACTGAAAGACAGACCAGAGCCTCACGACCACTTGACCTAATATTCAGCGATTTTGGTGGTCCTATGAGTGAGTGAGTGCCCAGCAACAACAGG
The DNA here is from genome assembly GCA_900303285.1 of Rhinella marina. NCBI lineage: Eukaryota > Metazoa > Chordata > Amphibia > Anura > Bufonidae > Rhinella > Rhinella marina. Next base: position 212,443 of record ONZH01003341.1, read on the forward strand.
TATACAGTAACCTTCAAAGATGATTACTCTAGATACACAGTGATTTATCCAATGAAGAACAAGGATGAAGTTGGGGATAAACTGCAAAACTATGTAAGAAAGACAAGCAACAGATTTCAGAGAAAACATTATATTTTGAAGTGATAATGGAGGAGAATTCACAGGAGACAAATTAAAACAATGTGGAATAGAGCGTCAAAAGACAGTCTCATATACTCCAGTGCAAAATGGGGTAGCCAAAAGGAAGAACAGTAGTCTGACTGAATTGACCAGGGGCATGCTGACAGATTCTGGGTTACCTGAGAAATATTGGGGTGAAGCCACAATGACAGTTGCTTATTTACAAAACAGACTTCTCCAGAGCGGTGTAGCACCATATCAACTAAAACATGGTGAGAAGGCAAGTGTAAAATATTTAAGGTTTTTTTGGATGCAGAAAAGCTGTATTTCAGAGGAAAAACATCCTAAATGCCAAATTGGAGCAATATAAGGAATCCCTGTCAGATACAGTGACTACTTGAAAGGGTACAGAATACTAAACAGTGTCATTTTTGTGGTGGATCTGAAAGATGATTTGATGACATCATTGGAAACAAGAATAGAACAGAAACTGAGACTGACACCAATCAAACTACTGTACATGTGAATCTCCTGAACATATAACCGACGTTAATGTAAGCCCTGCCATTGAGCAGACAAAGAAACCCAGATACAGAGCCATGGCGTTCAGCAAGAGAAAACAAAGGCAAACCAACTGTACATCTCTCATACAAGACAAGCACAGTCAGTGTATATGAACACTCAGGATAGGTCATCAGTATCTGATCGGCGGAGGTGCATAGCACCATTTTAGTGTACATGTTGGCGGGAAAAATAAAGCACTAGGGAGGAAGAAGAAGCGTTCTCACATGACCCTGAGAGGAAGTGGGGGGAAAGGCGTGCCCTGATTGGCTCCCAGCGTGACAGACAGCCTGGATGAGCCAATCAGTGCTGCAGCAGGCAGCGAGGTGCCCTCGCAGAACGAGTAGAATGTCATTATGTGCTGGGCTGTGAATGAGGGTGGAGGGGTCTTACTATGCCTGTCAGGAAAACAATCTTAGGGGGTCAGAGTCAGTCAAAAGTCACAGTCAAGCTTGTATTCTACTGACAGGGATAGTTAGGGGAAAGGATAGAAGAAGAAGAATTGTGTGTGGATTAGGGAAAACCGATAACTACTGCATACCTCAAGAGCAGCTACTTGCAAGGACATCTCCCCCCGCCTTCCCTTTTAACAGAAATCTCTTTTTTGGGGGGTGGGGCGGTGGGGGGAGGGGTGGAATAATCACAAAACTGTATGACACGTGTTTTGCCATCAGTAAAGCATTTTAAATCTCAGTAAAACACTTAAAATACTAGTCCAAACTCGTGTCAGGGCAACTTACATAGTTAAAGGGATTCTGTCACCACCATTTTGCATATTAAGTTATTTATACCACTGGATTTAACTCATCATAAGGATCCCCAAATGGTTATTGTTATAGGGCCCAGATGAAGATTTGTGGTGTAAAACTCCTTTTTTATCTACTGTCAATCACTTACATTAAGGGGCCCAAGGGGAGTTGCCCATGGTTGCTGGAGCCCGGGCTCGGCGATTCCGTTGGAGCCCGGGACCGCCCACCTAATTGATATTCACTTCACTGAGTGAAGCTCTGACGCCGCACTTGATGTACTGCGCCTGCGCAGCCCTGGACCGCACACCTAATTAATATTCACTTCACTGAGTCAGTGAAGCTCCGACGGGGCACTGCGCCTGCGCGGGATTACAGCCGCCGCCGGAGCTTCACTGACTCAGTGAAGTGAATATTAATTAGGTGTGCGGTCCAGGGCTGCGCAGGCGCAGTACATCAAGTGCGGCGTCGGAGCTTCACTCAGTGAAGTGAATATCAATTAGGTGGGCGGTCCCGGGCTCCAACGGAATCGCCGAGCCCGGGCTCCAGCAACCATGGGCAACTCCCCTTGGGCCCCTTAATGTAAGTGATTGACAGTAGATAAAAAAGGAGTTTTATACCACAAATCTTCATCTGGGCCCTATAACAATAACCATTTGGGGATCCTTATGATGAGTTAAATCCAGTGGTATAAATAACTTAATATGCAAAATGGTGGTGACAGAATCCCTTTAAGTTAATTTTTGTTTTTTTTTTGTTTGTTTTCAACACCGTATAAAATACGCAGGGTAGCGGACAAGAACATCAGTTATTGATAATGCAATATTAGGGCTAAATCTGTTTATTATCTCCTCACAGTTCCAAGACAGTGCTCAGCAACTGCAGTAGTGAACAGGTGTAATTACAAGTATGGCACTGTAGTTCAGGCTCTGCTCTGTATTATTCACTTGAACAGACAGTGCTGTCTCATAGAAGTGAATGGGGAAGCCCTATTTGTAGTTACACCTGCTGACCACTGCAATTCCTTCGGCGAGCAGGTAAACAGAGTATAGAAGGCAGCACTGGCTGGCTTTCAGAGAAAGAAAGAAATGTCCCTATGTCAGACAGGGGGGGGCGGCAATTTTGACATGTATAAGACAGAGCAGACTGCCAAATCAAGGTAATGAAAGCACACAAATATTCACTCCTGTATACCAATGTTGATCCCTTCTTCTAGCCGTTAGAGTCAGGACCTCCTCCGTCTCCCGAAAGAGCCCACCTTGTCTATTTGCCATAAACTGCATCCAGGGAGACCAGATTTGCAGGAATTCACTTCTGGTGTGTAATTCCCAACTTGCCATTTCTTCAAACCTACACATCTGGTGGACCTTATTGATCCATTGATTTAATGATGGGGGAACAGTGTTCCTCCAGTGTAATGGTATCAGGAGTTTGTCAGCAGTAATAAGGTGGGTGACTAGGCTTTTCTTAGAGGGTGTAAAGGCGTCTCCTGAGAGCCAAAGAAGGACCAGCTCTTTAGTCAGTGTGATCTTAACCTCCGGACACACTTGATTCACCATTCCTTCCACATCTATCCAGAATTGTTTCATCAGCCTGCAATCCCAAAAGATATGGGATAGAGTTCCCCTGTCTGACATACATCTCCAACATTTATTATCAGAAAGTATCCCAATATTATACAGGTAATCTGGTGTTCTATACCAACGGGTAGTTAGTTTGAAAGTGTTTTCTTGAATCTTGACACATCTAGAAAACCCATGGGAGCGCACTAGTATAGTGGAAACCTCATTGGGGGAAAAGGAACATCGGAGCTCTTCCTCCCACTTTGCAATAAATGCAGGTTTGGTGTTTGAAAGCGATTTAATGAGCAAGGCATATATTTTGGAAAGCAGTTTAGGAGGTGCAGAGGGCAAAAGGGTGTAGTTTTCCAGCCACATGGGATCTAACATAGAGCTCCCCAACTTACGTTTGTACCTCTGGATGGATGAAGTTAAGTCTAGGGACTGCAGATCCGATAAGGGGCCAGAATGGTGTTCGAAGATTAGAGACTTCAGGGACTCTTCAGACGGAGCCTTAAGGGCCTCAGCAATACATATATTGGGCAGACCATCCCACCATGTAGGTACTACTTTGTTTACCAATGCTGAAGGTATCAAAGTAATAGGAGCAAGCGGAGACACTAGATTATTTGATATATGAAGAGCGGGATGTGTCCTACAGACCCTCAACATACCTCTAGTCAGATCACTAATGACTGTCTGACGGCTTAGAGGTGGAGATTGTAGCCATAGCCAAACGTGGCTGCTGGCTGACAAAACTTCTCTTTCTAATACCAAATGAGGTGCCTCAAGTTGAGGGTTGGCCAACAATGCCCATCTAGCTAAGTGTATAGCTTTGTAATATGTGTGCATGTCTGGTAGCGATATTCCTCCCTTTACTGGTTTCTGTGTAAGTTGATGATACGTCAGCCTGGCTCTTTTGTTATTCCAAAGGAATCCTTTAAAAAGTCCTTGTACTTTCCTAAAGAAAGACATAGGGATGTCAAGTGGTAAGACCTGCAACATGTACAACAGTTGTGGTAGGACAAATGTGGAAAGTACATTTTTCCTTCCGAACCACAACACATATGGTAACTTCCATTCCTGGATGGCGTCCCCAATTTTCTTTAAAAGTGGAGGGAAGTTAATGCTAAACAGAGAAGACAATTCTGAAGGGTTGCGGACTCCCAGGTATTTGATAGCGTCCGGGGGCCACTTAAATGGGGAATCTCTTTTGACCAGGGCCAGCTGGGAGGCCGGAACTGTCACGTTCAAAGCTTCAGACTTATCATAGTTGATTTTGAAATTGGAGACAGCTCCAAAGTCATCAAAAAGCTGTAACAAGTGGGGAAAAGCTTCTAATAGGTTTGTTATGAGTATTAGAAGGTCATCGGCAAATGCTGCAGTTTTATGCATGATGGGGCCTGTTTGGAGACCCTTAATTTGTCCAGATTGGCGTATCTTTAACAGAAGCATCTCCAAGCAAATGATAAAAAGGGAAGGTAATAGGGGGCATCCCTGGCGCGTACCATTACGTATATAGAAGGGGTCCGAAAGTGCGCCATTAACTAGTATTCGGGCAGATGGAGAAGAATAAAGGGAAAAGACTGCACTAATGAAAGAATTAGGAAAGTTAAAAGCTAATAACGCGCGTCTGATGAACTCCCAGCTGACCCTGTCAAATGCTTTTTCCGCATCCATTCCCAAGAGGACCAAGGGTATATTCTTCTTCTTAGCATAGAAGGCCGCGTGGAGGACTCTGGAGACATTATGTTTTCCCTCTCTACCTCTCACAAAACCCACTTGTTCCTCTCCTATAATTTTTGGTAAGATAGTGGATAACCAAAAAGCCAAAATTTTAGCCCACCATTTAAGATCAGTATTTAAAAATGAAATGGGGCGATAGCTACTACATAATTCCGGGTCTTTTCCCTCTTTGGGGATAATGGTTATGTGTGCTTCAAGTGCTTGAGAGGGGAGAGCAGCGCCGGACATCAAAGAATTGCAGAATGTCACAAATTTGGGAAGAAGCAGGGCCTGGAACTTCTTATAATATATAATAGGAAATCCGTCCGGTCCTGGACTTTTCCCATTGGGAATGGAACTCAGGATTTTAGTCGCTTCTTCTCCTGAGACTGGGGAAAGTAAATGGGCGTGGTCATCTAAAGACAGCTTGGGTATATTCAATTGCTCTAGAAAAGCCAAAATCGGGTCTGGTGTAGGGGACGTATCTGGTACCTGACCTGATAGGGTAGATAGATTATAGAGCTGAGTATAAAATTGTTGGAATTGTTGTGCAATAAGAGGGGTTGATGTGACCCTGGTTCCTTGTGGAGTCTTAATAGAGGAAATAAAAGCTTTAGTTCTTTGTCTTTTTAATAAGGAAGTCATAATTTTATTTCCCTTATCCCCGTGGCTATAATATTTATATTTCAGGAACTGTAGGGCCCTAGCGGATTTAATATTTAATAGGTCCTTAAGTTGTCTTCTAAGGTCTATTAGTTTTTCAAGATGAGGGGAAGTTCCCGAAGTCACATGTAACCTCTCAAGCTTCTCTATTTGGCCCAGAAGATCTGCAACATCCTTCTCCCTTTGTTTCTTAAGCCTACTACCTAGAGAGACAAACTCACCCCTAATAAATGCCTTATGGGCTTCCCAAATAATGGGTTGTGAGACGTCAGGGCTCTCGTTTAATTGGAAGTACTCGGTTAGCTTTTGGGCAAGGAGATTACTGTATTGTGGGTTTTCTAATATGGTGGTATTTCCATGTCCAGGATTTTGGGGGTAAGCCCCTGAACTTAAATGACACTGAAGTGGGAGCATGGTCCGAGATGGTAATAGGTCCTATGCGGGCTGAGGATATGTCAGGGATGAGGGAAGATGGGAGAAAAATGTAGTCCAAGCGATGATACGTCTTATGGGCATTTGAGTAGTATGTATATTCTTTTCCATCTATGTGTAGAGTCCTCCACGCGTCCACCAATCCCATATCAGACAACAACATTTTCAGACGAATGAGCGAATTCCTAGGGATTGAAAGTGAAGAGGACGTAGTGTCTAAAGAGGGATCTATGGCCAGATTGAGGTCACCTCCGAGTATTAACATGGGAGCCGCCGTCTTTCTGATATGCTGCAAAGTTTTCAAGAGCCAGGAAGTTTGTTTAACATTTGGCGCATATATATTGGCAATAGTGACAGTTTTATCACCAAAGAGGCCAGTCAGTATGACATACCTACCCTCACGGTCTACATTTAAGGCTGTCATACGGAAAGGAGTGTTGCAGTTAATTGGAATAGTAACTCCCCTGGTAGATGAAGAATACGTACTGTGAAACCAATAGGAATAAGGTTTAGAGGGAAGTTTCGGTACATGATTCTTACGAAAATGCGTCTCTTGGAGTAAGAGAATGTCTGCTCTTTCCCTGTGCAAAGCCTAAACATACTATTCCTTTTTTGTGGTGTGTTTAATCCCCTGACATTGAGCGAGAGAACCTTTAGTTCCGCCATTTTGGGTGATTGGGGTAGGACTGCTTAAATATGCGTAGTGTGAACTCAGCAGAGCAAGTAAAATAAACAGTGTAACAAACGACCACTAAAACAGAATAAACCAATAATATGTGGCATATATCATGCCCAGAGTGAGTAGTGTCCATCCCCGAGACCCCAAGCCCGCAAGGAGCGGGCCCAGGTGCCTCAGGGAGGGTACCCACGAGAATGTGAGGTGGGTGCCTCATAAAAGCCCACCAACGCCTCCACCTCAAAACATCAAAGTGAATAAGTACTTTACATTGAGAGTCCAATGATACCACGGTCCAGCAGGGAGCAACTGTTGAAACCAGTCAGAAGAAAGGAGTCGGGACTCATATGTCCAGCTGAAGAACCTACAAGACACGCACTAGACAAAAAGAGAGAGGGGGGGAGAAGAAGGAAAGTGCTGGAGTAGAAAAAGGGGAGAGAGAAATATGGTTGGAGAGCACTAGGTCCTAGGGGCCTTCGACATATGTTCAGGTTGCTGACGATGATGGCCGTCTGGATCTCTTATTCTTCCCAGCCACTGTCCAGACTTGTACTTGAGGTAGAGTCGGCAGGTCTTCCACCGGAGGAACAGGTAGCCACGAAGGGATATTCATAGGTGTCAGATCCAGCTTGTCCCAGGCTTGCTCCAAGTCTTCAGGAGTTCTAATGACTATCTGCTGTCCGCCTTTCATAATAGCAAGACCAAAGGGATATAGCCATCGAATAGGGATTCGGTTAGTTCTCAGGGCTTCTGTAAGAGGCTTCAATATGCGTCTCTTTGCCAAAGTGCTCGCCGCTATGTCTTGATATATTTGGATCTGTGATCCTTCATATGTGATATCTCTGGATTCACGCGCAGCTCTGAGAATGGCAGCTGTGTCGATGTACCGGAGGAGGACCGCAAATAATGTCTCTAGGTGGGTTCTCGGGTGCTGGTTTGGGTCTAAGAGCCCTATGAGCTCGTTCAATGGTAATCTGTTGCGCCCTATCTTCTCTCAAGAGTTGGGTAAATATGGCGGACACCACGTGGTGAATGGCGTCTGTCTCATAAGTTTCAGGTAAGCCCCTGAGGCGGATGTTTTTACGCCTACTACGATTTTCTTGGTCTTCTATCTGTAGCAGAGCATAATTAATATGGTTTCTATAGGACAAGGTAACCGCTTCCAGTCTCTCGCTATGCTGAATAAGGCCCGACTGAGAGTCTTCTAGCGTAGAGACTCTGTGCCCCAAATGCTTCATGTCGGCCTTGATGTCCGCTAAGTCTTTTATTACTGGAGCAATAGCCTTCTTGAGTGCCTTAGTCAGAAATGATTTAGAAATCTGTGAAGGGTCTGACTCACCCGCAGCATCTGATACGGCTCCTGAGCTTTCTTCATCCGACTCTGCTCTTGGCTCTCTCAAATAGCTGGAGGTAGAGGCGATGTGAACGAGAGCGCTGCTCTTATGCGGCCATCTCGCAGCGCGGCAAACTCCGCCCCCGACCTGACAGTAGATGGTGCTGTGTAACTATCAGTGTTTATTCATGTGTAGTTCTTCCAGTTTATGTTCTCTCTGGTCATGCTGTAAGATGCTGTCTCTTTTGTTCTCCATCTTGTTCTCTTAATGATGTTACAGATAGTGGTTACTATTTAGTTCAAGCAAAGCGAACCAGTTTGCTCTCTCACAATGTCTGAGTGCTGTACCTTTCTCGGGTTGATGGCAGCTCTTCAGGACATAGACTCTGAGCAGCTATTGTCACACAATTATACAGATAATAATGGGAGAGTTTTAAAGGCTATGTGCACCTTTGATTTCAGGCTCCTTATCACTGCTCTCTGACATTATAAATACTCATTATAGCTCAGTCCTTATCTTACTGATAATAATGTGGCTTAAATAAGTGTTTATAACCTCTTAGTAAATTAGAAATAAGGGTTTTTAGATGACAGCACAAAGTGAAAGTAAAAAGTACGATTCATTCAGCTAGACAAGCAGCCCTTTGTGACAGAATGGCTCAATATTTTTTAATAAAGACCAACTGAAAAAAAATGATTTACACACATCACACACACCCAAATTTCCATACCTCACCTCATCTAACCCCTTACAGATCGCATTTCTCTTTCCCATGGCATCAAGGATCCACAGATGTCATTATTGGAGAGTCAGTTTGCCTCATTGTTCAAATGGCTTCCAATCTTTATCAAACTTCTCAAATTTTTGGGAGCGGATGGCCATCATTGTTCCATAGCGTAAATGTATCGTAAAGATGAAATCAATTCCTCAAACGGTATATAAAAACTGATTGATTAAAAAAATCTGATTGATTACTCAGATAGTTTATCCAGACTTTCAAAGTTGCCAGAAGAGATGACACAATGACCCTACCCCTAGCTATTTCGCCAGATGTTGATGTGCCTAATAAATAGAGATGAGCGAGTAGTGAAATATTCGAAAGTTCGAAATTCGATTCGAATAGACCGCGAAATTCGACTATTCGACCAAATATCGAATCCCATTAAAGTCTATGGGAAAAAAATGCTCGCCACTTGGAAATCTCAATTCGACCACTTGGAGGTCACCAAGTCCACCCTGAAACCTCAGAAAAGGATGCCAACACTGCTGGAATGCAACTGGGACAGCAGGGGAAGCATGTCTGGGTGCATATAACGCGCCCAAGTCGCACTATTACGCCACTATCACAGCCTCTCAACAATACACTCCAAAGACAATCTAACCTCTCTGTAAAGTGAGACCATACAAGGAAACCTTCTTTCCTCAACATTGCCATGGACCCCAAGCCAAACTAGACAAAAAAGAAGAATAAAATTCTGCACCCCTTAAAATCACGTTGCCTATGACAACCACAGATGGCATAGGCAAGGGGGAAGCAAATAGACCCCACCCCTAATTGTCATTGTGTGTGTGTGTGAAATGTGGTCAGACATGTCTTCTTTAAAATGTAAAAAACAACTCAAACACATGCAGAAGCCTTAAAATGCCCAAATTGTTGGCGCTTGAGATGTCAGTGACCCGACCTGGCCCAGTGTCATGTCTAGCAGGTAAAGCAGTGGGGATGTTTGAGGGATGCGTAGGACCGCAAAAGGCAGGAAGAGGCCGTGGGCTGGCCAGAGGCTCATGGAAAATTTTGTGGAGGCCCCAAGAGGTGAGACCTCTTTAAAATTTTGTGGAGGCCCAAGAGGTGACACCTCTTAAAAATTATGTGGAGGCCCAAGAGGTGAGACCTGTTAAACATTTTGTGGAGGCCCAAGAGGTGAGACCTCTTAAAAATTATGTGGAGGCCCAAGAGGTGAGACCTCTTAAACATTTTGTGGAGGCCAAGAGGTGAGACTTTAAAAATTATGTGGAGGCCCAAGAGGTGAGACCGTTTAAAAATTATGTGGAGGCCCAAGAGGTGAGACCTTTAAACATTTGTGGAGGACCAAGAGGTGAGACCTCTTAAAAATTTGTGGAGGCCCAAGA